>JARYHS010009186.1:225046728-225273392 GCA_031002005.1 Vandiemenella viatica | reverse complement strand
TCCAAATAAGAGCATTTAAACTTTCATTTAGATTCTGCGTTTTGCCATACAAACATTTTTCTAGCAGTTCTGATGAAGCCAATGCTCGGAAAGTTGGTTTAATAGCCGTTGTAACATCATAAGGAAGGTGATTATTATGACTGTAAGCTTCTACGACTTTCTTGGCATTTTCAGAAATTTGCATCTATTCATTAGAACATGGGCCATGTTGAGGTGAAGTGTTTGTCGACAAGTAATGGAACCAAATAGCTCATACTGCCTTCCTCAGACAATTCAAACCTGTGAGGTTATTTCTGATAGCACCACCATAATATACTTGTGGGCTTGTCTATTCTCTTCTTTGTTAGCCTGTTTTTACCTTCCAGTGGCTTTCCATCTTTTAGTATCTTGCCTTTATTGTCTGCAACAAGTCTTCTGAGTCGTCCGCCCGTCCTCTTCTGAATATGGCCTAAGCACTCCAGTTTTTCAATAGTACAGTCTTTTCCATATGGCTGACTTTCAACTACATTCTTGAAAGCACTTCAGTCTCCGTCTGCTAAATACTTGGTGTATCTTACTCCATACTTTTGCAAAGACCTATGGGAAAATGAATTTCATACCAGCAGATTCCGTCCCACCACCTGGAGCCTTCATAATTCCTGTTACAAACATGTTTGTGAGCTTCTTGCCATCTATTTCGTTACTTGCATCAATATATTTCTTGTGCAAGGAACATCCAGAACAATATTTATTCATCACCTGTAAGTCTAATACGTTTCCGGTGTTAAAACTAATAACTGTTGAAACTCCATGCAGTGACGCAAGGCCCCTTTTCATAGAGGAACTGTCACAGGAAATTGCTATATATTTGACATTAGCTGCATCACACTTCTCTTGAATTATCCCCTGGACTGCAATTTTCATGCTTTCTTCACTTACATCTGCAACAGCGTTGTGGAGAGTAGTGTTCATTGCAGTAAATTTTAGAGGAGGACCATATCGCGCGACTGGTTATAATTATAAATAACTCAGTTCTTTCGCTTTCAACAGATTTACATTTATTGTTCACAACTCATATTCCTCTAGGAACTACATCGGACTTATAGTGTTCGAAGAATGCAAGGTTCTTCAGCAGTGAAATGGTTTCAAAGCAACCGTTCGGCCTTTACGTCGCTAACCTCCTGCACACCTCACAACCAGGCATGTTCATAATACTACACAAAAGGTTTCCACCTTCTATTCCATTCCCATATTGGCTTCATTTATTCTATTACTGGAGTTTGATGTCTTGAATGGTGTATCAGCATCACAGTTTTGACACAAAATGTGCAATGTGCAAACCAAACCATCTCGTTTTCCATTGTCCACCAAACTGACATTTCCTCCACAAACAGAGCACTTGCAAGCTTTCCTGAGGGCTTCTGCTACCAATTCCAGATCAACAATTCTGAAACCTGTGTTTCTGTCATGTTTTTCTTCTTCTGACACAAGACCTGACACAAGTTTTACTTTGGATGCACTTGAAGACAAGCTAATGTAAACATCTACAGGCCCAGGCCTAACCTTAACGTCAATTTTTCTCCTTATTTTGGAAATATGGGGATTTTTTAAATATTTTACCAGGCCTAGGCATTGTAAAAACGTATCAATATATCCAACATTGCACAAGGAATCACACAATAAATCCAGTTTCATATAAATTCTACTACACAGCACAAAAATTGTTTACGAAACTTGACATCCTTCTATACAAGTTATACAACACTGCTTGGATCATAAATGGCTCCACAGCCTTCTATACATCACTGCTGTTCTGTATACAAAAGGTCACAGCCTTCTAAAGCAATATATCCACCTTACACAGTAAAAATTAGGCAAGAAATTTGTTTATCCGCTGGATACCTTGAAAAATGGGTGTGGCACATTACACTGTTTACGGTTTCAATATTTTTATACTATTTGTAGTTCGAGTTTCAAAGAAAAAATTTGTGACAATAATCCTAACAATATTTCCTCTTAAATAAGCACAATTTATGTTTTATTTTTTCATGATATCTGCCACAGTCTCCCCTTAAGGTAATGCGAAAACAAAACGTAGATCATTCGAAAAGAAATAATACACAGTAAGAAATGTGGATCGGGTGATCTAAAATATTCCTACAGTGAAGCAGCACATTGAGATTCTTTTTATTTTTGCTTAGGATCTTTAGTCATTGACGACGTCGAGGTCATAAGAGCCGGGAGAGGATTGGGGGCAAGGTCAGTGAGAAATTCGGCCATTGCCTTTTGAAGGAACCACCTCGGTGTTCGCCTGGAATTACTTCTGTAAAACATGAAAACCCAAAATTAGGATAGCCGGATTTTAAATCGAACTCGCATACTCTCCGGATGCCACTTCGTGCTTTATCGCCTCATCCTACCTTGCTGTTAAATCCTTGCTAAAGCCTCTACGAGATTCTCATTGACTCTAGATCTTCAGGCAACCAGCTGGTATGACTAGAGAATATTTGTTTGTACTTCTGTTGAGTTACGACAGTGTCCATGACGACTATGTGGAGAGGTATCGAAGGATATGTGATACAATTTGTATTGTTATAAATGACTATGTTTGTATTACAACGCGTTTACTGATTTCCGATGATCCTCGTACTGTGACAATCAGGTATAAGAATGAACGCGAGAACGATAAATACACATATCATTTTATAATTGGCTAGGCTACATTTGACGGTAAGGACTATGTACTATACATTATCCCTCCGTTCCTACGTCACCCATATCAACAACAACCAACAAACTATGCATTGATATATAGTTCAAGTAGCATCGATGTAGGAAAAAGAGTTCCACATAGCGTCAACGAGGAAAAGAACTACCTGTAGACAAACAGTGAACGATATAATTAGTTCGTCGTTCGCTAGTCACCGAAGCGATAACTTCCGGGTAGCTCGGAGCAGTGAACGTGAGCTTGTGTCTTCCTGTTTACAGCGAAGTTCAACACTCAGTGCTGGAATAAGTTTTATAAGTGTATCGAAAACTAGCTGTATCCACAAGCGCAGCCTGTGCAGCGAGAAGTCAACAACCACCCGAGGTCCTCCCCAGCTGCTGGGCGAGGATGTTTGGCGGCCACTACGGAGAAGGCGGAGGAACGTCTTCGTCCCCGACGGCCGCAGAAGCATCAGCAGGTGTAGCAGCAGTTGGAGCAGCAGTAGTTCAAGCTGTGAGTACTATAAGTGGAAGTGATGAAGCGGAGGTGAATATGGAATATAACTTGGAACCGGAAATTGATGATGTAGAACGTGTATATGCTAGAAAGCGTCCTATAGAATCAAATGCAGAGGTTATGGCAGAGAAAAAGAAAATTGCTAGTGCTAGTGTATGCTATGAACCCCCCCAAATAGAGATAAACTCAGAGCTAGGACGGGAACAATTGGTACAAAATGAAAAGTCGAGTAATATACAGACCCATCCCGAGAACAACAGACCCCAGCGGTTTTATAGAGGGTCGGATACTGGCCCATTCATTATATTTATTGAGAGCAGGGATAACAATATAGGAAAACTACACCCAATGTCTATAGGGAAAATTCTCCACTCGTCAATCCCGGAAACTAAAGGAAAAATCTTAAATATTAGCTACAGTGGTAGGAATAGACTAAAGGTTGAAGTATGTGACGCAAATGCCGCCAATAATATTGTTAGATCCTCAGGGAAAATATCCAAAGACTTAGAAATATACATCCCCGCTCATTTAGTATACAAACAGGGGGTGATAAGAGGAGTCCACCAGAGTATCACGATGGAGGAGTTACTAGAGGAAATTCAATCACCGGCAAAGGTAGTTAGTGCAAGAAGAATGAGCAAAACAGTAATACAAAATAATGAAAAACTAGTAATCAATCTCCAAACATGTGTTCTAACATTTGAACAGCCAGTCCATCCCACATTATATAAATATTCACGGGACTAGATGCGAAGTAACACCATTTTTCCCGTCAGTAAAAATTTGCTATCAATGTTATAGATATGGACATCTTAAAAAACAATGTCGTGGACAAGCTCGTTGTATCAAGTGTGGTGGGGCACACCCTGACAGCCAATGCACAATTCAATCTATTAATGTATCCAGTGCGGGGAGCTCACTATGTTACGGATCGAAGGTGCCCAGAATACAATAGTGCGGAAAAACATTCAGGAAATTGCAACCCGCAACAACATATCGCTAAGGGAAGCGGAATCTGCTCTTAAAAATAGATCATATGCACAAGTCGCTAATATATATGAACAAGGAAAATATCACCTTAACCCTTCTGTAGCGCCAGATATAGAGAACTACAGCCAATTTCCACCTATTAAATTAGACAATAGGGGAACCCCCCTGGCAAACATACAAGTAATCCCGCCAACTCTTCCCCTTTCTTCAACTGCAGCCTATGAGGGTACCTCAAGTCAAGCATACCAAATCAGAAGACATAATGACGCACTTCAAACAACCTTGCTCAGCAGACCAAATACAAACTCGGCTCCACCTAGAAAAATGGCAAATAAAATAACAATTCCCAACCATCTCTACTGGAGAAGCAATGGCCCGGCTAGACCAATATTAACACCCACCGGGAGCCTATAAACACAACACCTCCCGCAGATCCATCCCATACTCTAGAGCATTCAGATACTACAACATCAGTTAGCAAATCCTCTTCACTAGTTGAATACCTCATGACCTTCATTACCGCCATGCTTGAAGTGGTTAAATCAGGGGGCACGATCGATCCGATCTTCATCAGCAATCAGTTGCAAGAATTATTAATAAACACCGGAACATAAATCTTCAATCAATGGATAACAAACAGATTGAGCCCTTAAATCAACAGCGCAAATCACTCTCAGTCAGTATCAACGAAGTAGCTCTCACGCAAACACCCTCTGACAAGAAGACGGAAATCAAGATATTGCAATGGAACGCCCGGTCACTCCGTGCAAACAGGGAATCGCTACAACGGGAATTAAGCGAAAACAATATTACTGTCGCAACGATATCAGAAACATGGCTTAATACAGAAACAGTCCTTTCCTTCAAAGGCTTCAACTTACTAAGAAAAGATAGAGTAGATGGTAAAGGTGGAGTAGCGATTCTAATACACGTTGCTATTCCATTCTCTCCAATTCACATCGACCATACTCACATAGAATCATTTCAAGCCATTGCAGCCACTATACGAAGTCACAACAAAAAATTAACTATAATTTCAGTATACTGCCCACCTAAAACAAAATTCAGTATATGTGAATGGCGTGCACTCTTCCAACAAATAGAAGAACCCTTTTTAATATGCGGAGATTTTATGCACACCACACGTCAGTGGGGGGGTGAATTGAATGATGCATTTGGGGAAGCCCTATTAGAGATCATAGAAGAGTTCAACTTGTTTATACTTAACGACGGTTCTCCAACTTTGATTCCTAAGCCTGGCCAACGGAAATCCGCAATAGACTTAACAATATGCTCCCCCTTACTGGCCACCGAACTCCAATGGGAAAATCTGCGACAGTCCTGGGGGTCGGATCACTTCCCCATTATAATAACAACTAAGAAGCTGGAAGTTCTTCAGACAGGAACCCCACTACCAAATGGAACATACAAAAAGCAAATTGGGTTAAATACAGCCAGTTAATTGAAGGAAGCATTAAAAGGGTTTCTACCGCCAATACAACCAGCCTCCAATACCAGGAATTCTTAAACGTTATAAACGAAGCGGCAGAAAGATCGATACCCCGGCGCAAACCTGTAAAAATGACAAAAAGCATTCCGTCACCATGGTGGAACCAAGACTGCTCCAGATCGATAGCCAAAAGGAAGCTAGCGTGTACAAGATATAAACAGGAAAGCCTCATGGAAAACTACTTAAAATACAAGAAGATAGACGCCGAAACAAAAAGGTTCCTGAAAGAAAGGAAAAAAATGTGCTGGAGAGAATTCTGTAGCAACTTAAACAGCAATACGTCTATGACCACAGTATGGCACATGATTAACGGACTTAGGAAACAACCGGCGGGAATTAAATCGCCAAAAAATTGGGTAGAAGAATTTGCACATAAAATAGCTCCACCGTCGGCATCACTCGGACCACTAATCCTTCCTAATCACGTCAAGGAAGACCACGGACATAACATTTTGGATGATGCGTTCACGCTCAATGAACTGAATTGGCCCTGAAAACCGGATCTAACACAGCTCCCGCATAGACAATATCCATTATTCGATGCTTCACCATCTCCCCCACTGTGCCAAAGTTATCCTACTAAAGCTGTTTACGAACATCTGGGACAAAAGCGAGATTCCGAAGGACTGGACAACTCAAATCATCATTCCTGTGTTGAAGCCTGGAAAAGATAGAAATAATGCCAACTCATACCGCCCAATAGCTCTTTCTTCATGTATAG
Source organism: Vandiemenella viatica (assembly GCA_031002005.1). Taxonomy (NCBI): domain Eukaryota; kingdom Metazoa; phylum Arthropoda; class Insecta; order Orthoptera; family Morabidae; genus Vandiemenella; species Vandiemenella viatica. The sequence continues at coordinate 225,266,969 of JARYHS010009186.1, read as the reverse complement.
CTAAAACTTTCGAACGGATTATAAAAACAAGACTGGAATGGTGGCTAGAAACACCATTGTATGCTGCCAAAGACACAGTATGGATTTCAAAAGGGTAGGAGCACAAATGACAATCTTAGTATCCTTACCCTAGACATAGAACAGTCCTACATCAATAAAGGATACTTGACAGCCTTATTCCTGGATATAACGGGGAGCATACGATAACGTCCCTATCCCAATTCTAATAGAGAAGCTCAGGAAACTACGTCTCCCAGAAAGATACATACGTGGAATTTACAATCTTCTCCATTGCAGAACTGTCTATGTTCGTCAGCAAGACAACTCTCTTTATGGACCACCGCGTCGTCTCAGAGGGATTACCACAAGGGGCAATCCTTAGCCCCATCCTGTTCACCATCTTTACAGCTGATTTAGAAAACTTATTTAACCCATCAATAAAGGTGCTGCAATTCGCAGATGACGTGTGCATATACACTTGGTCTCCCTCCCAGGGATTAATTTCTGGAGATTGAATGAAGCAGCAAAGAAACTGCACGAGTGGTTACTACAACTAGGATTATCTGTATCACCATCGAAATCATCAGTTGTGATCTTCTCCGTAAACAAAACATATTCCGAGAGACAGAGATACACTTGGGCCCATATATCTTCCCGGTTCGAGCATCGGTCAGGCATCTAGGTTTATATATGGACAGTAAACTCACTTGGAAAGGCCATATAGACCACATTATAGCCAAAACGGAACGCCACTTTAATGTTCTAAGATCCGTTACACGCATCTGGTGGGGAGCCGATCCAGTCATCCTGCTCAACTTATATAGAGCAATAATTCGACCCATCTTAGATTATGGAAGCTCCTTTTTTGGAAATGCTCCTAAGTATACCTTAAGTAAATTGGACACAGTACAACATAGAGCTATCAGATTATGCTTGGGTGCTATGAAATCCACCCCAACAAATGCCTTGCTAGTAGAAGCGAGGGAAATGCCTCTAGACATACGCCGCCAGCTCCTATCGAAACAATATTTAATGAGACGCGCGTCCATAACAAATCATCCTGTGATTCAGAAGGTCATCGAATACATAAAAACATTGGACAGAAGAGGTATACTCACCAGTCTCAGAAAGCCCATGTTAGTGCAAAGTCTTACCAAAATTAACCATCTGATACCGTTAATAATTCAAAATGACCTATTACCTATCTTCTCATTTCATTATAATCTCCTCAGATTCAAACCACATATATATTACTTACCAGATTGGATTATAAGAAGTGACTCTGCAAGTACAATGACGGATAGTTTTATAAGTCTAACTTGGCCGGATTTCATACAAATCTATACGGATGGTTCCAAAACCTCAGATGGAGTTGGCTGCGCCTATTACTGCCCATCCTCACATGAGTCAAAGAAGGTTCGCCTCCCATGTGAAACAACTACATATACAGCAGAGGCAATAGCAATTAGAGAGGCCATAAAACACGGTACTGAACGTTATGATAAAATTCTTATCCTATCGGACTCCAAAAGTGTGGCTCAAAAACTGGAAAACCCCAAACGGCAGATTGGCCTGAACAAGATATTAACAGAAATACTAAACATGATGTATTTAGCCTCCACAGAAAAGAAAGAGATCCACCTACTATGGATAAAGGGACACGCACGCATTCAACACAATGAAACGGTCGACCAGTTAGCTAAGGAAAGTACAGTAGAAGGGGAGACACAGCTCACCCAGCTTCCTCATACAGACCTCACACCAATTATCAAGAAAGAGTCATTTCGCGCCTGGTCAGAATCATGGGCTATCACACAATCCTACAGAGGAAGATATTACTCTCTAATTCAACCCCACATCCCACCCAAAGCCTGGTTCGTATCCTCCAAATTGGGAAAAAGACACAAAACGTCAATCATACGTATGAGATTGGGACACGGGTGCTACCCTAGCCATCTATACAAAATCGGAATTTTACATTCCCCATTCTGTCCGGAAGAACAAGAAGAGGTTGCCGACATTAACCACATCATCCTCGCATGCGTCCGCTATTGGGTACATCAAAACAGACTATACAAAAATCTTGTTAAGCTTAATATACCTCTGCCTACTTCGGTAACTGATTTGCTGAGGACTGAGCGACAGGATGTTTATCGGGCAATAGCCCGATTCTTAAGTGAAGCCAATATTAGTTTGTGATTGTTAAAATATATCACAAACCATCAACTAAGGAAGTTTAGTGCAAAATAAGAAGTATTAATAGGGAAAATTACGAATGTAATAGTTATTCACTATGATTCTCACCTACAAATTGTCTAAAGAAATAACTGTTCTAAATACAAGCTGTAAGATAGGAGGAAAATAAATTTAATTTAGTTCATTTTAAAAAGCAATTTTTTGTAAACTCATATGTTAATTTATTTAAGAATTACTCTGTTATGTAAAAATAGTTATTAACTAAGACTCCCTTTTACAACAGTTTTACGCTAAAACAAATATTTTTATTTTATTTTAATTAGATAATTAAAAAACAAAAAATTGTAGTGGAGGAGGATTCCATATTTAACCATGTTCACTTTACAAATTTCCCTCCTGTTCAAGATTGTACGTTAAATTATCTAAGAATACCAGTTACCTAGAACAAAACTGTGGAGACAAAGTTTGAGTATGATAAAACTAGTTGACATGTATCAATTTCAAAAGTTAAATGCAACACAAAGAGACCTGTAATGTAATAAGATGTACAGAAAATAACATTTAATCATATATCATAGATAAGTATGTAGAACAACTGTAATGTAAAAAGATGTACAGAAAATAACATATAAGCATGTATCATAGATAAGTAGGTAGAACAACTGTATACATTTGATGCTGGCCATATGGTCGTCAGGACCGAAGGCCAAATAAACCAAAAAAAAAAAAAAATAATTAGTATTTTCCATCTTCGGAGCATTACGTATCGCTGGTAAACATGGATTATAGTATGGAAAACGTCAGAGATCACAGGCTGACAACGAATAATATCGTTAACCGTCAGTAATCGGCATCCCCTACTATAATAGAGCTGTAATCAGAAATATACTTCGTGATTGAAAGTACAGTTTTGCTTCACTTTGGTTGAATACTGCTCTACGTCTTCGTGGTGATCTACATATATTGACCAAACAGCTAGAGGCATTGTTTCGAAAGACAAAGAATACTGTTCAGTGATTTCCCTCCTCTACCAATTGAGACGTCCCACTGTACATTGCCGATGTTTCTAAGAGAGCATAACATTAGTTGAGTATTGACCTGGTGTTACTACTAAGTCAGGACCATGCGTCTTTAACTTTCAGTTTTTCAACGAGGCATTCATTCAGCATCTACCATAGCTGGTCTGACAAAGCCAACCAGTATTTTTTTTATAGGTAGGATGATATCCAGATGCTTTCATCAGAGAATCACATCCACCAGGAAATTGTATTGTTGTTCATAGGATCAGCAGACGTTAACGGCAAGTAGAATGAAAAACCGCAGTATTTATTTGAATAAACAACTGTTTAAATATGGCGCCCAGAAAATGTCCGAAGCAAATTTCTCGTTCTGAGCAGTAGTCATTTTATTTGTTGCATTTTGCTCAAACAGCGCAGATCATGTTTTCCGACTCTCCAAGTCGCTCCGTATTTCCTTTCTACGACCGCCAGTGTTTTTCCTGCGGTTGTGATCATTAAAAGAAAGCGCCGACTATCGATTTCGGATGTCGGTCGAAGCAGAAGACGTGATTTCACGTAGAGAACGTTACCGTGGGGAGCACCATGTCTCTTGAGGTTCCGCTAACAATGGCGGGGTAACGAATGTCTGTGAAACGGCACCGACAGTCGACATGCTAGAGCTCCTGAAGCCAAGGGCATACAGTGACGGAAATCGGAAGTCAGCAAGTAACTGATACATCTGTCTCTCTCTGTCCTTCTCTCTCTGTGTCCTTCTCTCTCTCAAATACAGTTGTCATGAAACCAGCACATTTGCTGGAGTTAACTTTACATCAAAAATCGAGGCAGAGCTTGCACGGTGAGCGGTAGCGTTTAAGCCTGATTTAGGCCTACGTCAAGAGACGGTTCCAATTTGCGTACAGCTGTTTTTGCATGTTTCCTCTAAATTTCTATAGGCGAGCTTCGGGGCGTATTCTTCACAGAGACAATAGACGATTTTCTCCCAATCATTCGATAACAGTCCTATCCCTGCTCCAATGGTTTCGCTACCGATAAGCCGTAATGACATAATTAAAAATAAGATGAATATCTTTCAAGTATTATCTGCGTTAAAGGAGGAAATTGATTTTCACTATGTAAGAACGAAATTTTTCACGGAGTTCTAAGTAAACAAATTCTTGGGCTTCTAGTCGCGTAAAAAAGTCGCATTTGTGGGACGTTTCGAAGGCGTTTATCTCAGCCCTCATTTTCCTCCATGTCATTTTCAACCATAGATGTCACTGATCGCCCTTGGCATTTGTCTTCCACAGTTTCCGTGTTAGCGTGTAAAAAAACAGTAATCAGTAACATCTATGGTTGAAACTGAGAGCTGAGACAGACGCCTTAGAAACGTCCTACAATTGTGACTTTTGTAAGTGGCTGGAAGCCGGAGTAGAGTTTATTTATTTTGATTTTCATTATGTTTCCGCTTTGCTTTTTAGGATTCCTTACCTTACGGGAAACGGAGATTTAAGATTTTCAAATATATGACCCAAACCGAATACCGTAAATTTGTAAAATTATATTCTGGGAGTTTTTCATAGAAATAAGGGTGAAGTCAACCACCGCGGTCGGTTCACCCGAGGACACGTGCGTCTTGCAATAAACGTTGTGTCTATGATATTTTGCCTTTAGTGCATGGAAAAACATGCAAAAGCGTAATTGAGATACACGCTCTAATGGAATAGATTTACAATACTTGCATCGTTGATTGCGTCGCCTTAATAGCCGCTTTTTTTTTAAATGCCGTCTTTACTGGTGTTTACTACGACGTAAAAAAATGTATGTAAGCATAGTTGTAATGCAGGCTATCACATTAAAAGCATAGAGTTGCCAACCATACTTTCCAATAAGGAATTATGGACATCAATTGATTTAATTTGAGTTCTAGATCAACAAAAGCTCTCCTAAAGTACTCGTACATACATTCAGTGAGACTATTGCCAGTTTTATTAGAATACATTAAAATTCATTCAATAAATATGATATGTTTTTAGGTAACATGTTATATTCTAACATATTTTTTTCGGTAATATATTTTTAATTGACTTGTCCTTGTAAATTAGTTTTGCTCAATGCAGCCATTCAAAAATTTCAGCTTCACACGGTGACTGGCGTTCTTGCATGATTCTAGACGAACATTATGCTTCAGTTTATGCAGAGGTGAAATCAGAAGGCTTGCAACAGCAAGTCTTCCAGGAGACCGCCACGTGGGAACGCAGCAAGGGAGGTTAAAGGTTAAACGTGCACAGAACAGAGGCAGAGGAGAGATTGCTTCAAATATTCATGTGGCCTGATGAGGGTCCGCTGCACACCGACCTTGACTCCAGACCAGGCCCAACACCATAACATGAAGCAGAGATACTAGCTCGAGTCAGCATTTAGACAAACGTTCTCGGGTATGTGTTACCAACCACACAGATTTGAATTGAATTCCAATGGAACCCTTGCTCAGGTGGCAATTTCCTTAGTCATCTATTTACCCTTTTCTTATTTCTTTTATTTTTATATTATATACTTTCCGTGTAAAATTCCTCCACCTATTTATTTTTTCCATTTATGAAATTCAATTTTTAATTCCTCTAGCTTTTGTAAATTATATATTAACTCTCGTGGTAATTTATTAAAATCCCTGACATCCTTACACACAAATGAAAGTTTTCCCACTCCCTTATGCATGAAGTCGAGAGCCAGCTTGTGCTCATATCCATCTTTTCCCTTCCATGAACTATTCCTAATTCTTCGACCAATATCATTCCAAGCCCCACCAGCCCCTGCACTCTCTTAACCCTCCTCCTGTCTTCTAATGGCTCCTAATCCAACGTCTTTATCATATCAGCAGTAATTTGCACCAACAAATCTAGCTGCTGTCCTTTTCATGCCACCCAACTCTTGTATTAGATATCCAAAATGTGTGTTCAACACCATCGTAATCAAGGATTTGATCAAAGTTTTTTTACCCAATTCCCTCACCTCATCAGTACATTCTTTCATCAACTTCTCCAGTAAATGAAGGATTTTGTAACCTTTTTCTTCCACCTTCCCGATGTGTCCTGTCGGTTGAGCTTGTTACTAAAAGTTATGCCAAAACATATTTACTCTTCAAACCTTCAGAAAGCAATTCTATTTCACCCTACAATCGTAAAAAACATATAGCTTTTTATCTGTGTATCTAATAAGGTGACTCTTCTTGGCATTTATATTGGTTCCATGTTGACCTATCCAATTAGATATTCTGTACAGGTCACCCTGCATCTGTTCACAGTCTTCTTCCGTTTTGATCCTATTATATGCCATTATGTCATCTACAAACAATCTAACTTCTGTCTGCAAACAATTAACACAATCATTAATTAGAATGATGAGTAGCAATGGTCTCAATACGCAACCCTGTGGCACTCCCCCTATTCTCCCTTGACTCCTTCACCTCTTTTGGTATTGCATTTCCTACTCTAGCGCTTTGATTTCTACCTTTTAACAATTCCTCAATCCAGCAAGTAATTTTTACATCCACTACAATAATATTCATCTTAATTATGAATAATCAGTCAAGCCAGTTAGTCACACGAAGTAATTTCCGTTAACAAAGGTGAAGAATTAAATCAACTGAAGCAAGAAAATTTATGCAAACAATGTTTTACAGTTTAGTGATACTATGATAAGCTTTCTTTATGGACTCCAGTAATTCCATAACTAAATTTTCATACCTAACCGCTTTCTTTGTGGGTTTGGATGAAGAATGTGAGTGATATGACTCGAAGCATTATCTCGCATTAATATGTGTCCGCAATTGCCCGTAAAACAGACGCATAGATGAACTAAAACAAGCAAAGATCTGCGTTCTCATGTGAGTAGAAACCTGGAACGATGTCACCGGAAGAATTTTTGAAAATTGATAAGAAGCTGTTTGCCAAACACGAAGGCCGATAGTTAAATTATTTACTAGCAGCAAAAGAAACAGTCTCTTCTGTGATGATGCGTTATGCAAAAAGTCTAAAAGTTTGATAGTGTAGCCAATACAAAGGAGTGAAAATTTTCGATGTCTGTACTAGAGGAAATTATTTTTTAACCTAAATACGAGGTGTGTATACATTCAAATTATAATTTGTATTTAGGGCCTAAGAATGGAAAGATAAGTTGGCAACAGATACTGACAAAAGTTACTACAACTACTACTCAGCGTGAAGAGTAACTCTTTTGACATGCATGAGAGCGTCCAAGTATGGAACTGCGAACTGTTATTTCAATTTTTATAAAATAAAATGTGGAAGCACCAGAATTATGAGAAAAATTTGGAACACTTTCAGAGGTGGGCGAGGACAAGGAATCGAGTTCAATAACAATGTTAGTATGATAACTATTATTTTCTCTAGGAACGTGTAAGCTAATGGAATGTTGGAAACAATTCAGTTGAAATTAAGGATATCTAAAGTATTTGTTTAGTGTCACTTTCTGAGTAAATAATCTTAATATTATTTTTAAAGGTTGTTCTTTTTTTTTGTCACAAGCCATTGTATCCCTTCATACCGAACCGAAATCGATAAATGAGGTATCATTTTAAAGATTAAGGTCTCCGCTTTGGTCACATCATATTTTGAGAAAGGAATTTATCCGAATTCGACTTTTAAACGGCAGAAATATCAATATTTCTAAAACGAGTTTTTTTTTCCGCCACGAACAATTTATCTCATTTGATTCCTAACAAAAATCGATCACTCAGGTATCATTTCAAGAACAATTATTTTAAAAAAGAAATTTTTCTTAATTCGACCCTTAAAGGACAAAAATATAATTATTTCTGTAACTTTTTTTCTTGTCGCGAATTATCTCCCTTGAAACCTAACCTCAATAGAGAAATGAAGTGTCATTTTAAAGATTAAGGTCTCCGCTTAGGTAAAATCATTAACTAAGGAAGAAATTTTTAGAATTTGACTCAAAAAAGGCAAAAGTAATAATTATTAAGGTATGAGACAGTTTAGAGCCAAGCCGCTAGATAGCAGCACCAAAATCACAGAGATATCAATAAACTGTGATTTTTGTACTGTAAGTAGCTTTTCGGATATTTTTTTCTTTTTTCTGTTACGTTAACATTTCTGTTTTGCTATACAAATCTTATGTAAACATTTTACTGGTGGAATTATCTAAAAGGTTATGATCGCAGCAACACATATCACAGATATATGGATATGCTGAATGTATTTTGTCAAGGTTAGTTGTATTCCGTTAAGGTCACTGACAGTTTGTCATACACATGATTTCCGCGTCCAAAGTTTTTGTTATTTGTTTCGTAACATTTTGTAAGCATCCCACTAAACAAATAAACAACTGCTACAAATGAAGCGGTTCTTCTTTCATACAGTTACAAACCACCAACCTAACTTTTCATCGTATTTCATTCGCGAAATTTTTGCACGGGTATATATTATAATTTAAATTCTATTACATCTCGCTCAAAGTAATTAATCGTGAGGAAATACTTACTAGTGACCTTAAATTAAAAGTTGTTTTTATGCAACTATTATCTGTAAAGTATTTAGGAGTCAAAATTAAAGAGATTAATTAATAGAGACACGAAGTTTTATAATTTCTTTTTGTATTAAGTATTCTAGAAAAGTAATGCCAAAAAAGAAGAAAAAAATATTCAACCACGATATGGAACAAAGCAATAGGAAAAAGTTTCGTAATTTTTACCAATTCCTATTGATGTCTTAATTACTATGAAAAAATTGAATGCTGTTCAGTGAATAGATGTCGAGTTGCGATATGTAATAAAGGCTGTCAATTTAGGTATATCTAGCCTTACAGCCTAGTATCCAACTGTTGACAATATTATAACTGCTGGCAATGTTTTGAACGAGCGATTGTTAAGAAACTTGTAAGCACAATAAGAAAAAAAGTTTTTGGAGTTCGTTATAAATTTATCTATTCTGTGTGCTGTAAATATGCGAAATAGAAGAGACTACTACTTGAAATAGTGAGACACATCTTAATCAGGCTCTCATTAGATCCAGAATCGACTAGACCTCAATAGAAAAACGTCCCTCTGGATATGTTCGCAAAACAAACGCACCATGAGATAGGGTATTTGCTAATAGAATCACAGCGAGGAAAACACCGTAGCAAGCAGTAAATTAGGCAATAATAGTAAACATCTGTTTCTGTTCCAACAATATTGATCAAACTAATTCTTTCATAATATTCTAACTCAGTCAACATGTTCAAAAATTTGTTGTTTTCTGTTTCGATTTTTTTTAATCGTGGAACTGATAGATTAAACGGTAAGCTTAGAAATGAAGTTGGGCGTTGCCTGCATATGATACGTATTTTTCGCTGTTAGTTACGAAATCTGTTAGCACTAAGATTAAAGTACATTGCGGAGGCGGAATCTGTGCCTCGTTTGTCATCACGTAGTCCTTTAACTTGGCCACAGTTGTAACTCTTGAAGATACCTACCAAACTTGTTCTTCTTGGTTTGTTTGTCGCAAGTTTGTTCCCCCTCCCTTCCCGCAAGTTAAGAGGTCCGACACCGCCAGTAATGTTCTAAAGTCGCTGCTTCGACAAACACTTAGCTGAGCGCTACACTGGCTGCAGAATAGTTGTTATTGCTTGGACTACGCGCATTTAAAATCGGTGACAACCAGCGAACAACAAACTGGATCTCGGCACATTTTTTTTTTTTAAATGGTTAAATGGTTGCTTCTTGGACCCAGGTTTATGAATAACCTTTTTGTGCTGCCATTTAATAACAATTACATTTAAAATTTCGCTTTCTTGGAAACATTTTGTCTGGTGACATTCATCTAGCATCTTTAATAAGAGAAATATCACATGTTACTCAGTTCACATTGAAATTTAGAACCTAAATCAGTAAAAATAGAAAGTGCAGAAGTTAGTAGTAGTTCCTGGTGGATAGGAATAAGTACTAACTTTTTCTTAATAAGGTTTTATCCTTCCTCGACTTCGGAGGCAGGAAAGGATTGCGGTCAAGGAACGGGAATAAATTCAGTCATGGCCTTTTCAGTGAACTATCCCAGCATTCGCCTGGAGTTGTTTTGGAAATCATGGAAAATTGTGGTGTTCGGCCGGGGATTTCAACTGTGTCTTGCGGAATGCTAAACTCAAGTGTTAGCCATTCACCAACCAGGTTCAGTTTCAGCAATCGACGTGCGGTATTACTTTTTGATACATATTAGTGTACTAATACAGACATGGAAAATTGCATTATCAAGAAATTTATTGCAAAAAACTTGGAAACATTAGAAATTTGTGAAATTTTGCGAGATAATTGTCATGAAATTTTGCGAGACATTAATTGAAGTCTTAAGGAAAGTTTCCTAAGTTGCGAATTGTAAGGTACTATGATATTCTAAGAAATTAAATGTTAATTATTTATTCACAGTTGTCAAATTTAGTTTTGTTAATTAATTTTTTAAATATTTTATTTCTCGTCTTTACTGCTGCGCTTTTAGGCTCCGATATATTCCCCGCATGGTCTATGTACGAGCTCTCCTCTCGAAACTACTGGGATCAGCAAAACTTTCTAAGTATTTTGTTACGTTGTCCTTGTACACGACGATGCTTCTCTAACAGTAGTAGTCGTGTTATTTTCCGTCAGAATTAGTAGACTTTTATGTCTTCAAGATGTACAAATTTGTCAAACGGATTTTTCCGTCTACTATTGCAACTGTTGAAAGCGTTGGGCCAAAACACAGAAACGAAAGTTAGTGCACCGGTAATATAGTGATGATTATTTATCTTACGGATTTTTTGGGGTGTGAAAGAAAGTGCCGAATTTGCGATGAAAAATTCAGTTATGCTGTTATGGTCCTCAGTGAACTGAAACGCATTTGACAACAAAACATTCTACTCTGTCAAGGAAAATTGTGAATTATCTTCGGTTGTTGTAGGAAAAAAAAACAAGGAACTTTATGAGCATTACAGTACATGTTTTGGATAAAGTACAGGAAGCTATGTGTGGACCCTTGAAAAAATTTATTTTACAACTAGATGAACCATGCGAAAATAGTAAGGTTGGTGGTTTGTAATAGTATGAAAAAACCACCTCATTTGTTTCAATTGTATATTTGCTTAGTGCAATAGGTACGTCATAAATGTCGACGCCAGTGAAGCAGTTTATTAATATATCTGTGACACGTGCTACTGCTATCTAGCGGCTTGGTTCTGAAATGTCTCATTCGCGCGACATTCACAGTTATTACTTTTAACTTTTAAGAGTCGAATTCAGAAAAATTCATTTCTTTATATATGATTTCAGGAAAGCGGGTATCTTAATCTTTAAAATGATATCTTATTTATCGATTTCGGTTAGGTATGAAGGGATATAACGGCTTGTGACAAAAAACCCTAATAGCAATAATAAATATGATGGTGTGCCGTGTTGAGTCGTGAATAATTTAAGATATGTCGCGAGTAAACAAAGGTTGCCTAGCACTGCCTTACGATCAATCAAATTGTCTATGACATAGAAGGCCTAGATCATTGGTTCCCAATTAGTGGTAAGCGTACCCCCAGGGGTACGTGAGGTTTCTTCAGGGGGTACGCTCGGTAGTCTCTTGGCTAAGGTGATCATTAAAATAATTAAAAAAATCCACTTTTATCAGCCAAAAGAAACATTACTATCACCCAAATATATTTTAAGATAAACTGTGTTTGTGTCAATTATATTATTGTAATCCTGTGGTTGTGAGAAGCACTCTACTGGGATGAACGAATTCATTTATTTATCATTTCAGCTATAAGGGGTACGCGCGGTTGAGCTCCTTCTTGCAGTGGTACTTGGGAAAAAATAATTGGGAACCACTGGCCTAGATCATAGGTTCCCAACCTTTTTCCACCTACCGTCCCTTTTTCTAAAAAAAAAATTGCTCACCGCCTCCATTTAGAATAAACATTTCTTCATCGCCCCCCTCCCCCTTTTGTTCTTGTAATAAGTAATCTAAATCACGATGCTCAAACCTTTTTCCCATTTTTTGAAACAGTGATTCAATGGCGACCCTCTTACGTGAAGTATACAATGCCATACATATAGAAAAACAAGGACATTTTCCTAAAATTTTCAATAAAAATCCGTGGTGTATTGTTCACAATTTGATTAGCAAATACTTATTAAGAAAAAATATTATAACTAGAGGGCTTAGCTTGATGTAATGACACTAACTTTTTGAAATTGGTGCCTCATTTATCATCAGAACTCTTAAATCGCCACGTTTAATTTATGGAAATTGGTTTCTTTTTCTTAGCTAACAAACTGTGACAACTGCTGCAGTCCTATTTTGACTACGTATGATCATGAGAATGCAATTAAAAACTTATTTGATGCAGCCCTTATGCCCTTAAAGCCGGATATAGCACTGGAAAGCAGGAGGCGGTGGTTGGTCCTCTATGCCCCCTAAATTTGCCTTACGATGTCTTTAACGCCCACCGCCACCGTTGGGTACCCCTGGTCTTGATTGAAGCGTGCGTCAATGTTTTTCAATCAGCCAGTCCGTCAGAGCCATCAATACTAATTCTGCCCAGGATTTTGAAGTGTACCTATGATATATTTAGTTTTTGTTTCAATGTTTCGCCTGATGCAGGCAGCGAAGGTAGCTGTCTAAACGCCGTGGTGGAAGATACTTATCCAGCTGAACAACCGAGGAGAATTTTTTTAATGAAATCAGGTTTATTATATTGCTTTAAGGCATTCAGTTTTTTTTAGTGCGACAGATTTTTTATTTTTATGGAAATAATCGTCGGATTTAACTTAGCAGTTCAAGGTAATCTCGTTATAAAAAGTAATTAACATTGTAATAATTTCCTTCAGTAACTAGACAGACAAATAGAAACTCGGTTATGTAGTAAACATAAACACATATAGCGTGGAATAGACTGTAGCATAAAGAAACCGAAACACACCACCATCTACTGGATGGTTACCTAACCTAGATAACCAAGTGGTGTTTTGATAAATAAACACATCGCCATCTGTTAGAAACTTATGGAACTATAATAATAATTTCGTGTGGTCGTAATGACCTGATGACAGGATTTCTATTGGCTGCGCATTCCGCTTCTGTCGTTGCCGTCTTAACCTAACCCGTCATTCCTGCCAGGTACAGGAGACCTACAGTTTAGCGTAGAATCCGAACCACGGTACCGTCCTGGCGCACTTCACATTACACAGCAAGCTGCGCCAGAGTTGTAGGTCAGCTTAAGTGCCTATGAAAATCCCCGCCGAGACAGGAGTTCGAACCAGGGACCTTTCGATCTTCAGTCAGAAGCCTTAATCACTAAGCTACCAGAGCGATCAAACTTACATAACTTACAAATAATTGTCCCATGACATACATTTAATGAACATTTAATTTGCAATAATAAATATTGAGATCAATAATCGAGATAAAATCTATCCTATCTTTTAAGTTGGACCAAATTACACACGTAAGCCAAATTTCATCAAAATCGGTCCGTAGTTTTGGAGTTTATTTCGGACAAACATTTAATGAACATTTAATTCCCAATAATAGATATTGAGGTCAATAATCGAGATAAAATCTATCCTATCTTTTAATTTGGACCAAATTACATACGTAAGCGAAATTTCAATAAAATCGGTTGAGTAGTTTCGGAGTTTATTTCGGACAAACATTTAATGAACGTTTAATTCGCAATAATAAATATTAAGGTCAATAATCGAGATAAAATCTAACCTATCTTTTAAGTTGGACCAAATTACATACGAAAGCGAAATTTCAATAAAATCGGTTGAGTAGTTTCGGAGTTTATTTCGGACAAACATTTAATGAACGTTTAATTCGCAATAATAAATATTAAGGTCAATAATCGAGATAAAGTCTATCCTATCTTTTAAGTTGGACCAAATTACACACGTAAGCCAAATTTAATCAAAATCGGTTAAGTAGTATCGGAGTTTATTTCGGACAACATCGTGACGCGAGATTTTTATATATATAAGATAAAGGAATTTATTAACCCGCAAATGACAAAATTATGAATAATGAAGGTAACGGGTATGAGATGGTTCAGAGTCAAGCTGCTGGGCTTCGCTGGTGTCCATAAGGAGACAGCAGCGTCACGTATTACAGAGATATTGATAAACTGTGTGCGTATGAAGATTTTAGGATACTTTTGTTTCTGTTAGGGAAACATTTCTTCATATCTAATTGTTTGGTAAGACGTTGCTAGTGTTTTGCTAGGTACTGTACCTATTTCAGTTAACAAATGTTACCGATGAGCTGGTTCTTCTCTCATCCTACTTCAAACCGCCAATCTCGTTATTCAACGTATATCACGGGCCACTTAGCTTTCATAAATTGTGAGTAAATAATTTAAGCTTGTCAATCATAAATTACGGTAATAATGGAAGTTTAACCCATCTCCAACTTTTTACTTCATAAGAAAATGAAAATTGTTAAAAGCCAATAAATAACTTATGAAAGAAAATGCGGTAATAATAATACAATTACATTGTTACTTAAAGATGGATGTTGTTCGAATCCACCATTTAAAATCTGTTACATGTTTCTCTCACTGCTTCTGATCAGTGCGTTTCGCCAACGGATTTTTGTTTACCGGGTCTGCGTCTTCTATCACTGGAGACGATGCCGTTTACGAGCCAGTGCTAAATCACCCGCGACTTATCCGATTACGCTGAATCATGGGGCAGGGTGCCAAGATACGCAGGTACCGAGGAGTTCACGTGCGGTGATCTCCGAGAGACTCTCCTGATCCTACAGATTCACGACACGTCCTTTTCTCCAGACAGATGCCACCCCAGAGGATAAATTTACGATGCGAAAAATTCTGGGCTCTCTGTTGCAACGTCTTATAACAAAGCGTTTAAATGGTCGTAAGAGGAACATTAGGGTGGGAGACTACTTTCTCCACCGTTCCGAAACTGGTACTAACCTGCTGAAATTTGGTTTAACTGGTTCTTTATAATATCGTCTTGACGTTTTGCACTCTCCTTTCTCGGAAAAATCTCCACAAATTCAATTAAAAATGCCGAAATATGAGAGTGACGCGCAGCTGTTGTATGCCACCGGCGCTGTAAAATTAATGAAAATCTCTTGAAATGTTGGTGAAATCCTTTGTTGTAATGTTTTCTTGCTGTTTCAGCTTTCCTACATTATAAAAAGTCGCTCAAAATTAACAGACAGAAAATATTCGTCCGAGATGTAGTACAACAACGCTCGCCATCTTTATATCGATACAAGCAGTCGGAGATAATCGATTGTAAACAAACGCGCTATTTCTGAGATCGATGTAGCAGAACGAATTTCCAGTAAACTTTCTCTTTTGGTCCAGGCCGAATTTCAGCCGAACCACGACTACTATAACAAAACGAACCTGTTTAAGTTGATATGATCCCTGTACCGATAATTTTTGTGTCATGTTTGCTGTGCTGGTAACATTTTTCGGATGTGCAGCGTCACATATTTCGGCATTTTGAATTGAATTTGTGGCGATTTTTCCGAAAAAGGAGAGTGCAAAACGTGAAGAGCGTGTGGAAGCAGTTAATCCAAGTTTCAACATGTTAGTGCCAGCTTCGGACCGGTGGAGAAAGTGGCCTCCCAGCAGAACATTACTTGCGCACAGGTATTTTCTGATGGGGAATCTTAAATCCCGCGAATTTAGAATACACTTACACACGAGAGCGGAGTCTGTATGTAACGAATGGCGAAATCTTGAGTTCAAGATTTCAGCGCAACTTCATGTGGGTTTACTTGTATACTTGAATTCTGTGCGCAATAAATTGTGTTGTACAATTTTATAGCTTGATAATTCCATGAAATGTAATATTTGTATGAAAAAACATTAAATTTATAGCTGTGGTCAGCCGTATTGGCGAGAGGCTTCTGACGCGCTGTTACCAATCCGTGCGCTTAACAGTTAAATTCACCTGTTTGTTGATGGAGATAGAGTTACTTATTACCTTTCACGAACTTAGAATGGAAGCAGCGTAGTGAAAGCAGCCTTTACCCCAGGTTATCCTAGCCGTGGGACCATAATGTAAGTTCAGATTCGAAAAACATTCTCACTTAGTGGGGTTTTGAAATCCGGTGTTCCAGAGAAGGCATGTTTAGTTCGGTCGAGGCGGCGCGGCAGCCGATCCAACTGTTCACATGAGGCAACTTTTAGAGCGGCAACCACGCGGCGGTACCTTGACCGGCATGTGGACTAGACTTACCATAATTTTTTCGGCTGATTATAGTTTAAAAAAAAAAATAAGCTATAAAAATAGTACAGTTAAAAATATAGTAAACTTAAAAGAAATAGAGTATGGAAATAGTAGAAAAGGACAAAATGTATGGCTTTTGCACTTCTTGCATCTTTTTTTGTGTACAATAAAAGTGTCATATGCTTCATGCAATTCAATTTTTAAATTAACTCAACAAGACATAGGCGCGTTCGTATACAAGCACATCGCATCACTCAAAACTTAAATCATAATGTGAGTTCTTAGATTTTACAAAGTGGGTGGATTGTTTGTTATTGGTTTCAACAAAAAAGTTTGATCCACCCATCTGAAATATAGTATTTTCGCTTACTATGTATTTTTTCTACAATGTATAGTTCGCAGACACGAAATATAGTACAATACCTTATATTATAGTAAAGTTGGCAACTCTAATGTGGACCGCCGACATGGCACGTATAATTCAATTCTTTGTGAAACAATGGATATCGAAGACGAGAATGAATTGCTTCTGTGATTACTGATTACTGTAACGATGGTAGAACAGGAGAAGAAAAAATTGACGACGTCACTGCTTCTGAATCAATTTCGTTCGTTTTTTCCCAGTAAAATGAAAAATATGTAAACACAAGACGTAAAAAATATGATTTTACATTCCTTAGAACCTATCAGACACCCGAACTGTATTTTTTGGTTAAAAAGTACAGATTAAGATGAAAGTTAAGATAAAGTTTCAGTTCTGGATCGATAGAGAAATATTAAATTTCAATTATTAAAAGAATATGAATTCTGGAAATAATTTGTTTTTTACTTATGGCTTTACGCCTCGTCAACGTCGAGGTCATTAGAGGCGGGATGGGACTCGGGACAAGGAACTGGAAGGAATTCGGCCATGGCCTTTTGAAGGAAGCATCCGGGCATTCACCTGGGGTGATTTGGGGAAACCATGGAAAACACAAATCTGGATGCCTGGGATTCGAACCCGCGTCCTCCCGAATGCGAGGCCGGGGCGTTAACAGATCACCCACCACCTCGGTGGGAAATAATTACAAGAAAAGTAAAAAATTAAATTTTATTCTTCGTTATTTATTTAATGAAATTGTATATTACCACATTTGGACACTCATGGGCGCCGGCAGGATTACTTTAAGGGAGGTGTATCTGTATCATTTTTTATATACACTATGCATAACCCTTATTACTTATTAACTAAGGATACTGAATTTATTGACAAGGTGTTGAACAAATCTGAACAACAACCTATGCGCCTTAAGTTATTATTCAAACAGTGAATTTAATAATAAAATTTTTGTGTCTTAATCTTTTTCTGTGTATTTTCTTTCATAGCAGGGGGGTGCATGTGCGCCACGTGAAAGTCGCGTGTAAACCATGCGCCGCGGGCGGCATCGTCTGTTTTGCCCCATTTAATTACAACTCAACCGCCGCGCGGCGCAAAACGCCTTGTCTCTTTTAGACCGAGCTGCAGATTATTGTACAACGGTCGGCTTATTAAATACGGGTAACATGATTAACTAATACGCTATAGCTGGCTTTCCATTAGAGAGCAGACTCATTGTAAGTTGGCTCCGACGACTATTCCAACTTTAACAGAGAACAAACAATAACCAGGGTTTTAACCAACTACTAAGCATGAACCAAGCGGCAAATTCAGCGAATTTTCACGATTTGCTGTTTCGTTTACTAAATCCTTCCCAGAAGCAGTCTTATATACGACATGCACCGTCATTTTGCGCCAGACACTGTAGATGATTACTATACAATGGCTGCCATATTTTTTCGCAGCCAGGTTTCAACTTTCCCCACTCGCTTATTGCGACTGTCCCACATATCAACAATACCACAGTTGTTCAGATCTGGAGGCAGGCCTACCAATGCGCGAAACAAAAAAAATACAGCTTTGTAGCCCAGAGACGTTTTATTTAGAGCTGGAAAACCTGCTACCACAAAAATAGGAAATTAAAGCTAATCAGATAATATACCCACATACATAATTACAGCGAGATGTTGTATAGCACACTGCTGGTGCTGACTACCTCCGCTTTGCTGAGTGTGCTTCGTCCGGTAAATCTGATTTTGATGGTTATTTTAAATTTCTTCCCCAGTGATTTACTTTTTTTTGCATTTTTATTCATTTTACTTTTGCGGTTTACTCAATATTATTACGACCTACTTATTCAATTCAGCAGACTTATCCAGTTAAAAGTGACAGATTTTATTCTGTCCGTTGTTTTTGTTACGTTTTTATCAGTATTATTATTTACGAATAGACTATATCGAGTCATGCAAAACCTTGTTTCTCATCATGACTTATAATTAAGAATTTTTCCAATGTTTTCACCGAGTAGTTAGAACCAGGGATTATGAGTTCCTGTAGCAATGTAAGGACCGTAAGTGTTGCCATCTGTCTACGATTCGTGTAACTTATGTCTCGACATGGTACAAAAATCAGGAATCGGTCAAGATAATTTTCCTGTATGTTAAATATACTAAAGGTGTAATTTAAAATTCACTCGAACATATTGTATGATGTTATTGGCTGTATTAGCCTTTGGCTAAAGCCATAAAATATAAAATAAAAAAAAATCAGGAATGATAACTGCTAGTGTCCTAGGCAAAATGAGTTACTTAACTCAGGTGTTACCAGCCGAAAATCTGCACTAAGCTTTATGTTGGTACGTGTGCTAAAACGATATTTTCAAGGGGGGTCTGACTGTCATCAACGTGGAGGCTAGATGCCAGGCTCTATTGATACTTGCAATAGATAAATTGTAAAACTCTGACGCATCCAGTTCCACATCAGTTTTCAGGCACTACAAGCCACAAAGTATACCTAGAAAACACAGGGAGAAATTTATATCATGTCTGGGTTTATTTCTTAGAAAAAGTTACTTCCAAACGTACTCTGATTTATCTCCCGCAAAAATCACAAAGGATATTTACAAGAGACATGTGTTAAATGCTGGAAGAAATAATATTGAATTAAAATATCCGAACACTAATTGGCCTCGTGTATAGAGAACAGTTTTTAGTACACTTCTTCCATCTGAGGTAATATCTTTTTGGTACAAAGTAATTAATGAATTGATACCAACAAATTAGTAACTATTCCGAATACATCTTTCGGTGACATACAGATGTCACAAATGTGGTAATGCAAACAGCGTTCAACGTTGCTTTTCAACAACTCTACTGGATATGACTCAGATCAAAATTGGCACAACTGGACGGTACTACAGGACGTAGAATCTCCATACAGGAAATACTCAAACCGGAGAAGGTCTGTCGACCGGCACAGCTGGTGTTTTATTTGGTTTTTTTTTCCATTTTATTTCTTGAAATGAAAGAACGATTCAAGAGAACGAGAAAGAAGTGTGAGTAAACAAATGGGAAACGTTAATGTTAATCAAGCTAAATATCATTTAAATGTGACTTAAGCACGGCAAATCAAAATGAACTGCGGATTGTTGTAAGCTGAATGGCAGCCGATTTTGTTCCGAAGTGACGCGGAGGCATTGATCCGGGAAGGAAACCGGCATTCAGATCACGGCCCGGGGAAAAAAAAGGAGAATACAACTGAAAATCACCGAGCAAGGCGCACTTACTGTTTTCATGCAGGATAACTCTGTTTTATGATAAAGTTGTATACTGATCAAGTAAAAATTTAAAAAAAAGCACGCAGCATCACAGGCGAGTCATTGTTATATATTTTATAGGGTCCCTTTTTCACCACATACCATCACCGTTTTTAACTTTCCATCTTTTCGCCGTAGTTACTCGGCACTAAAGGCATAACGGCTAGAAAGTTTCACTACCCTCCATTTTCGCTCTCTCATAAACATTTTCGCCACCAAAATTTAAATAATTTCATTACGGTCTACAGTTTACGAGATATAAACGCTGTAATTCATACATCTTTATGGTCTTCCTGCAGCTATGCGAGTTTAGAGAAGTATTCACTGCAAACCACTAGTTCACAGGCGTGAAATTATGCTTTAATTGGCTCAGGTTTTGTGCGAGCGCAGCTGGCGTTGTCTGTCGTTGCCGGCTTAATGCACTTCCGTCCGCTTCCCGGAGGCGACATTAGTCAGTCATTTGTCTGCGACGGAGCCCGGCGCGGCGTTCGGTGATTGGCTATCGACCTGACACGTCGGGTGGTAGGTCCCATGAAGCCCTCTGCATAATTGATGGCCAATGAAAACGATATACGGCAACCGACAGCGTATTATCCCCCCCCCTCCCCCCAATACTGACCTGCCTGACGCTGTGTGACGTATGGAGAAACGACAGCACGTGGGGCAAACAGCGCACTCTATTGAATCTTTAACTGTATCTCTCCGTGTGGGCTAAGTCCGTTGGGATGACAGAGCATCCAATCGTCACATAGATTGCGAATTCATGTTGATAACCGACACAGCTTGGTACTCCATGAGCTTTTTCCCCCCTCATGGTGCTGGGTATGACATAAGCCTTAACTTATGAAAATGTTTTCAGAAATGTAGTTTAAAGCTGATTGCATCAATTACATTTCACGTTGATTGAACAATGCAGAAGTACTAAGGGAGGACGGCAGGAGAAAATTTAAATTATGATATGAATTTTTCCTCTAGTGATGGGTCAGGTATTAATCCTTTAATGTTATTTATTCCATCTACCACTTCTAGGAAGTTTATATACGCTGATGACATAGTCATGACAGCACAATCCAGCGACTTCAAAACATCTGAAGAAATTCTCGCAATTGATCTTCAGAAACTGAATGAGTACTTCAACATTTGGCGCCTGAAACTTAATATAAATAAGACAGAGGTCAGCTCATTCCACCTAAACAATAGAAAAGCCCTCTATAGAACTCAAATAAAATTCAGAGACCAATTACTTAAATACAATCCTCATCCAAAATATCTAGGTGTGGTTCTTGACCGGTCATTAACATATAAGGAGCATATCCATAAAACAGCGGCAAAAGTAAAAACTCGAAATAACATCCTTCACAAACTTTCAGAAACGGGTTGGGGAACACATGGCACAGCTCTCAGAACATCAGCTCTTGCTCTGGTATATTCAACTGCCGAATACTGCAGTCCAGTATGACTAAAGAGCAGTCACACAAAAAAGATCGACGTTCAACTAAATGACACAATGAGAACAATATCTGGAACTGTTAAATCTACACCTACAGACTGGCTGCCTGTACTCTCTAACATCGCCCCCAAGTCTCCGAAGACAAGCGGCATTAAAAAAGGAATGGAAGAAATGCTTAAGTTATCCACAACTTCCAATTCACCAGGAATGCACATACAAAGCTCCAAATAGACTAAAATCTAGACATTCAACTTGGAAGTTTGGTCAAGAGTTGGTCCAAAATAATTTCAACATAGGCGAAGCATGGTGCGCTGAGTGGACAAATTCCAACCGCGACAAACAGGCGCTAATCCAAGACCCTACACGACAACCTCCTGGATTCAACTTTCCTAGGAAAACCTGGACGGCACTGAACCGAGTGAGAACAGGCCACGATAGATGCAACTACTGATTGTACAAGTGAGGAATGACAGAGAATCCTTCTTGTGACTGCGGTAACTATGATCAAACCGTTCACT
The DNA here is from genome assembly GCA_031002005.1 of Vandiemenella viatica. Taxonomy (NCBI): domain Eukaryota; kingdom Metazoa; phylum Arthropoda; class Insecta; order Orthoptera; family Morabidae; genus Vandiemenella; species Vandiemenella viatica. The sequence continues at coordinate 225,244,899 of JARYHS010009186.1, read as the reverse complement.
ACATCGCCATGGAATGCCCTCTCAGGAGATTCAGTGGTACAATGAATCAGATTAACGAAGCAACAACAGAAGAAATTGAATGGCTGCAATCGTTAGACATCAGTCTGTAGAAATAGTTATATTTATTGTAAGTTAATGTAGTTACTGATTTTGTATTTCTTCTGCCATAGGAAATAAATAAATAAATTTATTCCAGAAGTATGAGTGAACTGTTACGATACTGATGAACCAAAACATTATGAACACCTGCTTAGTAGCATCTTGGTCCACCTTTGGTATTGCAGACAGCAACGATTCCGCGTGGCATTGATTCAAACAAATCTTTAGTAGGTTTCCGCAGGTATATGGCACCATATATATATAAGCACAGGTCACGCAATTCTCTTAAATTACAGGGCGGTGGTTTGTGGGCGGGCCCCGGGGAAGGAGCATCTCGGAAACGGGGAGGGTGGCCGGCTGCCCATCAATGGAAAGTTTTTGAAGGACGACGAAACCACGAGTGGGCAAGAGGGGTGATGAATATCCATGCCTCATTACAGTAGAGATGGGTAGGTCCGGATGGATGCAGTTCCGCGGACCCGTATCACTTGCGCGAGGGATGGATGTACATCCGAGCGCTTGTCGGATCTGCTTCCAGCCGGACCTGTAACAGCGCCACAGTTCTCGCGTGGCCGGAGGTTGAACCACGGCCGGACCTGTAACGCGGAGCTGGAACGCAATTTTTCATTACAATTCCGATTTGAAATCTATGTTCTGAAGAGTTTAATATCATTTACTGTACGATTCGATTACAGTTCTGTTTAAAGATAAGATTATAAATGAAAAACTATTTCTTAATGGCTGACTACTAGTAGATAATTACAATAACTATTAAATGTCAATGGGTAGCTAAACCCCGTTAGTACTTTCTTATTGGTCAGGTTCATGCTTGTAAGGTGAGGAGTGTATTAGGTGCTAAATAAGAATGGACTTATAATTTAACTTGTGATTTTAATGCGTTGCAGTCTTATTAAACTTTTAACGTTCAGTTTGATTAATCACAAAGTCTCTAGAATTTTTAACTTTCTCAATTCTGATGGCTTAAGGACAAATTAGATAATACATTTAACATCTCTTTATTGCAGAAACACGGTTCGTAGGGTTTCCAAGGAACATTATACATATCTATACTAATATTATAAATGCGAAAGTAACTCTGTCTGTCTTTATGTCTGTTTGTTACATTTCTTGTGCTGAACGGATATTCCGATCGTGATGAAATTTGACATGGAGATGCTGTTTGACATTAGGATCGAGATGGGATACTATGTTATGTATAGATAAGAACATATTATCATTAAATTATGAAGACTATCTAACTGTGAAAGACAAAGGTATAATATGTAAGTGCGCAATAGTATACAGCTATGGTAGGATAGTGTAGTGGTAGCGTGCTTGCTTACTAAGAATATTCACCGTTGTTTTGGGTTCAAATCCCACTGGCTGCATATATTTTTATGAATTGTTTTTCATAGTTTGAGCCAAGCCTAGGATTTTGTAGTAAGGATACCATGTTCTGGCAAGCCTTTGGCGGTAGAATAGTGCACTAAGCGTTTACTTTATTTACGGTATACTGATTCCACAGTTAGTTTTTGCGTGATCTAAACTAATAATATCGTATATGCGAAAGTGAGTTTCCATCTTTTTTTGCGTTTTGACGACTATATGTGTATACCGGTGACAAGGAAATACTTTGTATATTTAGGAACGAAATAGGATACTTTTTCCGATATGAATAAGTTTTAGTCATGAGACAGGTTCGAAGGTAGAATGGTATATCGATGGCGTTCCCGTTATATTATGCCGACTCAGTGTTGTTTAGGACATCTTAGATAATTTTCAGCTTTGTATATCCAATTCTAGCAATCAAATCCTAAATCCACGCGTACGTTGTCGCGGGTAACAGCTAGTAATGTATACATAAATATGATTATGTGGCATTATTGCGAGCGACTCTGCTGACCGCTTTTACAGCAATATTTTATAATCCAACATGAAAAAAAAAACCTCACATCCAGCCGTTCCTAGAACGTCTAACAATGGCTCAAACAATCGGTTATTATGACTAAGAATTAAATCTTGCTTAAAATACTTTAAACTAAATTGGAAATAAAATTGCTAAGAAATTAAACGTTTTTGAAATTGCACAAAATAAAATAATGATTTTGAAAGCACCAAAAACACGTTACGGTAGCTAGCAAAACATAAATATTACTGATTAATTAAAATGCATTGTATCGCACTCGATTTAGCACTCACGACAATGTTTTATTCACTCAATCAAAACAGTTTCACGAAGTATACAGAGAAAAACACTACATAATATAAGAACAAATCTCACGTAATTTCTCGCTCACAATTTAAAATAAGTTATACTTGCAATTTTGTTTTTTGTTCATTTATAATACACTGTTACTTAAGCTGGTATATTGTGGAAAGGCAATAATTATCTCAAAATGTTGAGTCTTGAATAATTTCATTTTTAGTAAAAAAAAAAAAAAAAAATAACTAACAAAGAATTTCGATTTTTAAAAAAAAAAAAATTAGTAGTATTTAAACATTATTAAGAAATGATTTCATTTTATTCTTATAGAAGCCCACAGAAATTTTAGATGAACACGATATAACTCATACTGCAGTTCTCCTTGGTCGGATTTGTATCCACCATACGCTCGATTGTAGGTTCGGACCCATACAGGTCCGCCGGACATGTATTACTGGATGTAGGTCCGTACACATCCAGTTCCGCCGTACACTCCTCCCGCCCGATTGTAGATCCGGACCCATGCAGTTCCGCCGGACACGTAATGGATGTAGGTCCGTACACATCCAGTTCCGCCGTGTACTACGCCCGCCCGATTGCAGAGCCGGACACATACAGGTCCGCCGGACACGGAACCTGGATGCAAATCCGCAGCCCTGGATGTACATCCGGACCCGAATCCTTTAAAATCTCGGACCTGCCCATCTCTACATTACAGAACGTGGAGTTCACAGGGTTTCCTGCTCTATAAAACAGGATAGGCGGCGATCTGTGGCATATCTGACGGCAGAGTACAATACTGGTACAGCCACAAGTGTTTCGGAGCACACGAATCGATGCTGTTCACAGCTGGACCAACACCCTATTAAGCAGGCGGTCATTATGATTTGGCTCATAAATGTAGTTTAACAGGTACAAGTGAAACGCGGAACAACGGATTATTTTTAAATTTCTTACTGAAAGAATGATAAAGCCTTAAAAACTTATAAGCGAGTTAAAAAAAAAAGGTTCCGTAAGATGTGAGGCAAAATGTCGTTTACATGGAGTAAAGCTTTCAGAGAGAATCAACAATGTATCGAGATTGAACCGCATTCTAAGTCCCGAAATCAACTGACGCGAAAATAATTTATTTCATGAATATTTCGTAACCAAGCCGAAATACTGATAAGTACATTACAACAAAAAACAAAAGAATGTGTAAACTTTTGAACCAGCCATATTTCTATACACAAGATTACAGTTTTATCAGTGAGAGAAATATCCTAATTTCTTTATAGATAGCCGTTTCATGGCTTAAGGCTGCAAATGGTATATCAATTTCCCACCCCCCCCCCCCCCCCTTTTCTCTCAATTTCTCTTCGTTTGTCTGTGCACCATGCTACAACAACAGGAGATTTGTTTAAAGAGTTTTTTTGGATTCGCAGTGCCTATCTTCTCACGGTCAATAACAGCTGTATGTTGCAGTTTCAATAAATAACTATATCTCTCTAAACGGTAGCCATATGCCACGTCAGAAGCTTGTTGGATATTCCACAAGATTAAATATGATTAGTGCGTTGTCTGCGAAATTGTGTCGTCAAAGCCCACTTCAAAGCGAAGAGTTATTCGATTATATATAAATGGTAGAGGCAAATGAGGTTTATATACATCCAAATAACTTTAACGAAAATAAGGAAGGCGAAGCTTAGAAGCTTACTTTTATTACATAATACCGTAGGCTCCAGGTAACATCTTTGGATCGTTGTGCAAAATCACTGATCATAGACTGGTTTAACACTATAAACAAATCAAAGCAAGTCATCAAGTTCTCTGTGCAGAATTAGAAGAATTTACGACCGACAAGCGTAACCCTGAAGAAGATCCAAGGTTTGTGACGAAGCGTTGCAAAATCGGAGAAGTCGAAGGGGGCATCATATTACTCCTCAAATTTTGACGTAATTTTTCAAAAGCGAGACAGGCTACGTGTTAGGAGAGAACTTAAGGTCTCTGTCGTCTATGGGAGTTCGTTCTTGGATCGGAGGACCAGTCTTCATTCGTGATATTATCCCTTTCTCTTCAATGGACTGACGTTCTCCATTACTGTATATTTTGATAGTAAGTCACTCAAACAGTAGTTAGTGTTGAGCTTCGTAGTGCTGCTTGTTTCTGCCATAGTTGGCTGTACATCGACAGACCTAGAAACTCTTTAATTAACAACTGGCTTTTTTATCTTTACTGTGTACATTGTCTGATTTACTATAATTTTTAACATCGCTAGTTGTCTCGCGAAAAGATTAGGTGTTCAATGCAGTCTTATAACTTGGGGTTCTGGGGCTCGGATCTCGCTAGCTAAGAAAGTTGCTTAAAATTTAAATTCTAACAAATATTACAGATATAAGAACTACCTGCAGCTGAACACATCGCTTGGACATATTAGAGACTCTGTGGTATCTCCAACCGAATTCTTTCAACACGTTAATGTTTCCAATAGGAATCAGTGAGAAAGAAAGCACAAACATTAATGATTGCGATTTGACATCTGCCATCCAATCTAGTGGGTTATTGATGTAAGTTCATTCCTGGCATTCAGGAGGACGTGGGTTTCAACCCTGGTCCGACCCAGTATATTTAGATTTTGTATGGTTTCTTCAAAAGCCATGCCGATTTCATTCCCCAATTCCTCCCGCCTTCTTATGATGTCGACTAGACGTTAATTCCTAATTTAAAAAAGAATATCCACCATTTACTTTTGTCTGTTTTCATCAAGGAAAATCTGATTTTTTCCTCTGTGTTGTCAAAATAGCTAAACCCATCAGATGTAGAGTACGGGATATATTTGCTAGACTATAGTAGTTTATATCCGTGTACTTTAGTCGGAAGAATCATTAACACTCGGAATGTTATAGTTACGCAAACATATCCCATGCACAGTTATCCAATAGTGGAAATTTTCCAATTTTTTGTGTGTTTTGGAATCCAGGTTTCAAAACGCCGTCAGAAGAGCGGAGTTTAATCTCTTTGTAAGATCATTACTGCTGATTCGAGTAGCATTCGTGAGTCAGTCTCCAGAGCCTACAACACACGTATTTTTCATCTATCATATGGCGACCAAGTAACGCAACCCGGTGTGTGGTTGGTCAAATTCGTGTGTGGCATTCAAAAGAACCAAGTTCAGAATCTCAGTCCCGACAGAAAAACTTCGATTGGTAACATCTTACCTAAATCCAGATAAATGAAACGATATTCCTTGCTAAATGACCATGTAAGATTTCCTGTTCACCAACAAAATTACTTTAAAAAATAATTTTCTTAACTGTACTTATAAAAATACAGCAAGCTCATATTTCTTCATTGTATGCAGTCGTTCTCTGTTCAAAGAAAATGTTGCTGAGTATGGTGTTATGGTATATGATTAAATGCAACAGTGCCGGAGGAGAGACGGCTTAAAAAGAATGAATATTCAACGCTCCCAAGTGCTCAGCCAAAAGACAGCCCCAAAAAGCTGTCTACTTCCACACGGATCCACGTCCACCAGACTGCATTCGTATTTTATTTTCGTCTCACTAATGAAACTATGAAATCATCTCTGACTACGATTTTGACGATATAAACATAAATTTCATGCGACAGCTTGAAGTCAAAGAATTTTAATTTCACCGCTTAGTTAAATAATACAGAATTATCCGTATTTCGAGCTGAAATTATTGATCGTTATAAAATTCAGCGTCTAAAATATCATTTTTCTAAAGTGAACTTATAAGGTAATTATCAGATTATTTTCTAAACTAAAATACTCATCTCTGATTTATACATTATACCCTCTACACAAGGATCAGTTTTTTTATTCAGTTAAACAAAAGAATTTTACAATTTTTAATACTTTTAAATTTAGTGTTATTTACCTTACACTTAATTTTCATACTTTTAATATTAAATATACTTTTCGATGATTTTATACAGTTTTTATTTAATGACAAAAAATTTTAACTCTCAGGGGTCCTAGACTAGTGCCTAATAATGCATATTAGATAATCCAGCCCTGCCTGTATTTCAACTCATTGATTTTTGGTCTGCATGGAATGGAGATAAATGTCAACAAGATTCGGCTTATTAGGTACACAGTAAAAAAACTGAGGGTTAATTGTGATTATAGGGTGGTGTCAGAATTGTTTGTTGAAAGTTTGAAGTGTAAATATCTTGGCATAACCTTTAATAACGAACTCAATTGGGCAAAATCCTTCATTTGCTGAAGAGGGTGATGATAGGATGTACCAGAGAAGTTAGGGAACTAGGTTACAAAACTTTGGTCAGACCATTGGTTGAATACGGCAGTATAGTTTGGGACTCACATTTTGGTTATCAAATACCGGAGTTGGAAGGTGTGCAAAGACGAGCAGCATGATTTGTTTATGGAAATTACTGCAGGACCCAGTCAATAACAGATATGATAAAGGAGCTGGATTGCGACTCATTGGGGGAAAGGAGGAGGGTGAAGAGAGCGCTGGGAATTTAGGGGGCATATGTTGGTGATTGGTCTTGGAGGGATATTGGCCAAAGAATTGGGAATAATGCATGGAAGCGGAAAGGTGACTATGACCAAAAGTTTGCGCTCAATTTCATTCATAAAGGAGTAGGAATATTTTTTGTTGTTGGTTAGGGTGTCAGGGATTGGAACCAAGTGTAGTGATGAATAATTTACCAAAAACGCATAACGAATTTAAAATTAAAATTAGTATATCAGAAAAGTAAATGGGGGAAGAAATTAATATTCCAATTATAAAAGAAAATTTGTTTATAGAATTTACCTAGCTCCATCTGTTTGTCGATGAGTTTGTAGAGAGAATGCAGGCAGCCAAAGAAATTAAAAGAGCTAATGATATTGTCATAGTAAACTTTTGCTCTTTTAAAGCTAGATTTTTTCCCCTTTGAAATATTTAAACAATGTATTCTTGCAGTGGGGTTTACAGATCATTTTCTGAACAAACAAAAATATTGCCCAGTCTTTGGTAAAGGGCGTTGTATTGGGGGAGGGGGTGGATGGTGGGGGAGGTAGAGAGAAGGGGTTGTCAGGGAACGTATCAACTGCTTCATCACTTTATAAATATCCTTATACTGAAAAGTACAAATGTTAATAAACACTCTTAGTTAACTACTCACATTGTTTCATATTACTCTGAAATGGTAACTTACCTTACATTTAATTTATTTCTTCATACAAAATTCACATAACTCTCAATAGATGGTTTGATATTTTATTGTTGAACATAATTTGTCACACATTCTGATTGTGTCAAATGCATTTTCATAACCTATGAAAGCCCTATAGTTTGATCTGTTACATTGCATTACATTTTTTTTAACTGCTTGACGTCTGCTATAACAACTAGGTCTTTAGAGACGGAAAGGATGGGGTGCAAGGAATGGGAAGGAATTAGGCCATGGCTTTTTGAAGGAAGCATCCCGGCATTCACCTGGAGTGATTTGGGGAAACCATGGAAAACCCAAATCTGGATGCCCGGACGGGGATTCGAACCGCCGACCTCCCGAATGCGAGGCCAGAACGCTAGCCGTTACACCACCACGCTCGGTAAAACACGTTACAAGAAGCACTGCAAAATACTGGAAAATGTTATTTAGGTATCTAAAAGTGTGAATTACAAATATAAAATTCATTACTATGAAAATAAAATTAAGACAATATGGGACATTATAAAAAAGGAAATATGGAAGAATAATCAATTCAGTAATGTCATTTATATTAAAGAGAATTCAGTAGAATATAATTTTTGAATAGCTGATACATTCAATAAACATTTTTAATCTGTTTCTGATAAATTGTCTGCCTATAGCTCAGTAACACATAGTATGGATTTCATCAATACAGGCTTCCATGAAGCTACTCCAGAAGAAACAAGAAAAGTTTTCATATCTCTTTAAGAGCAAAAACGCAGTGGCTATGGTGGAATTTGCTGTAGATTAATTCAACTGTGTTCCACAGAATTGAGTAATATACTAAGTTATCTGTTTAATATATCTTTACTCGAGGGTACATTTCCAGAAACGCTTACGTTTGCTGTGGTTAAATCACTACATAAGAAGGGGAATATTTTGGCATTACATTTGATAACAAGCTTAACTGGGCAGGACACATTGGTCAGGTAATAGGAAAAGGTTTCTGCAACTTGTTGGAGAGAGTGATGAGGGGATGTACGAGAGAAGTAAAGGAATTGGGTTACAAAACTTTGGTCAGACCATTGCTTGAATATGGCAGTGTAGTATGGGACCCACATTTTGCGTATCAAATATAGGAGTTGGAGAGGGTGCAAAGAAGGGCTGCTAGATTTGTTTCTGGAAATGGAGAGTACAAAAAACTTATTGTCTGAATTTCTAAAGTCCCTTTTCAATTCTTGAAAGCTACTGTAAATTCAACATAGCATAGTAGAAAGGACATCAAGTTGAAACATGCAACTAATATTTGACTTTAGTATATGAAAAGAATTTTGTTTGCCGATCTGTGTTTGTTTTCAAATATTTTTGCGTAGATAGAACAAATAATCAAATGAATATAGACTACATCTTAACGATCTTCACCTTTGAAATAAAAATAAATTATTAACCATTTTAACTTCATTATATAGACGTTTTATTTTTATATCACCTTACAACAACGCTGGAAAAGTGTGTTGTTGAACCGAATACGTACTGTTTATTCATCTAAAATTCTCTCTCTCTCTCTTTTTTTTTTTTTTTTTTTGCTTATGGCTTTATGCCTATTCGACGTCGAGGTCATTAGTCGCGGGATGCGGGATGGAACTGGGAACAAGGAACGGTAAGGAATTCTACGATGGCATTTTGAAGGAAGCATCCCGGCATTCGCCTGGTGTTATTTCGGGAAACCATGGAAAACCCAAATCTGGATGCCAAGACGGGGATTCGAACCGGCGGCCTCCCGAATGCGAGGCCAGAGTGATCTAAAATTCATTCCATTAGGTTGTTGGGGCCATAAGATTACAAGAAATATATCTTTCGTGTAAAGCAGCATTTCTAAATCTTTTCAACCCGAGGACCATTATAATGTCAAAAATAATTCTACGGATCACTAACTTAGATGGTCCTAACTTTTTACAAATTGTTCACCGCTCATATAACTGTATCTTAAAACATACCCCTACTGCAAGGCATTCATAAAACGGTTGTTAACTTAATCCCAAAAATAATGCCGCTCTCTAACATACTAGCAAGAAAGGTATTATATTGTAGTAACAATGTAGTTATATCCTGATATTCTCAAAATAATAGATATTTACCAGGTCATTGTAATATTCATGACTTTTACAACGAACTATTTACAGGTTTATGGCTTACATCATTAGTCAGTACACGTGTGTATCCATTTTATGTGAACTATTTTTAATAACTTTTTGTCGTGATATCTTTAATTCAATTAGAATTAAATTTTTTATATTCTGCCTTTGTAAAACTATTTTTTTCCGGAAGACATAGAGAAGAAACTGTAAAAAAAAATTACACTTCAAAATGAAGGAAGTAATAAGCGTGGTTTCACGATATTATCCCAGGAAAAAGCCAGGTTCTGTTTATAGTTTAAGCCTATCCTCCACCTTATTGTAGGTTATGTTCACAATGTCAGTTCTTTCTTGTTAGCTGGAGGGAACAAGGCAGCAGATACTCTACCTCCAACCTAGGCACTTGCCAGCGAGTACCAACATTTCGAAGGTCTCTCGCGTAGAGCTTATTTAGGTTAGCCGCAAGATCGTAATGCGCGCCACCTAATAGCCTTCATTACCGCTGAAACGCCAGTTGGTTCCGAGTTAGCAGGACTAATAAAAAAAAAAGCAAAAAAGAGGGGAGTGGCCCTTATTTAATTCTGCAGAGCGGGCGGACTGGCCGCTGCCGCTGGGGCTGGGGCACGTCGTAATAGGTCGCGCATTATGCAGATGGTTTTGCGCCTGCGTTTTGGGCGCGTGCCTGTGAATCCGCAGCATCGGAAAGCGATCACCGCGCCCCTGGCGGTGCGACTCCGCGACGCGCTGTCGCGTCGCCGGACCAGAAAATTGCAGCGAGCTGCTGGAACGGCGACAGTGTCGGATTAAATTCCCAGCATGGGTAATCCGAAGGTGGCTATCGGCGGACTCCGGAGATCGAACGAGCAGGCGGTGAAATTGTTTTCTTTTTATCAGCGCTCTGTGCATCCACTGGTATGATTTGACCAAATCTAATCTTTGCAGTTTCCTTTTTGTTCCGAAAAGTCGATACGAAAACCAAGAGAGCTTTATTCATACCATAAAACTAATAAACTGTACTAATAAAACTGGAAGGGATGTACGAATCTAGCAATTTGTTGAATAGTGTATGTGGAAATTACTGCAGAACACAATCAGTAAGTGATATGATAAAAGTGCTGAAACGGGTTTCAATTGAAGACTGGAGGAGGGGGAAGGAGTTTTGAGAGTGAACAAAGCGTATACAGGGTGGTCCCGAATTCATGGTACAAACTTTAATGGTAGGTACAGGACATTATAACAATGATTTTTGTATAGGAATGTATGGTCGCAAGTGACGCGGTGAGGCGCAATCAGGGGAAATAAAAGGAAAGAGAAATGGAGTGATCGGTTGGTAGCATTGCCGGTAGATCTCCCGATTTAACGAGCATCGATTACTTTTTATGGGGACTACTAAAGCATCTTGTTTATGAGACTCCAGTTGACTCAGATGAGGATCTCGTTGCCTCAGATGAGGATCTCGTTGCTCGCATGTCCATAGCTGCTGCAGGTGTGCGTGAAATACCAGGCATCTTTGAACGTGTACGCCAATCGCTCCACCGATGCTACCAAGCATGTATCACTACTGGTGGACGCAATTTTGAACACTTAATGTATACATGACACTTGCCAACAACGCTTTCAATAAAAGCTTTGTTTTTCCTTTCGGCTGTTATTTCCCCTGTTTACGCCACACCGCGTCACTTGCGACCATACATTCCTATACAATAAATCAATGTTAGCCGGTCCTGGCAGTGTAGGGGCTAGCACGCTGGCCTCGCATTTCAAGGGCCGCCGGTTCGAGTCCAGCCTCGGGCATGGGTGGTTTTAATTAAGTGTTGTGTTCGTCTTGTGCTGTCCTCACTGTAGTGTTCACAATATCATAGAGTCTGATACAGTAGTTGGTACAAAACAAATTGCAGCTAGCTAAATGGTCGCAAAGACCGAAGGCCATATATATATATAAAAATAATAAAAATCAATGTTACGATGTCCTGTACCTACCATTAAAGTTTGTACCATGAATTCGGGACCACCCTGTGTTAATGATGAGGCGCATAAGGGTGTGGGAAAATTTTCTTTAAATTACCAAGGGAGATGATGAATAATTTATCAAAAATGCTGAAAGAATCTAAAATTAACATCAGTAGAGAGCAAATGTAGGCTGGCACAAGAAAGGGGAAATATGTTTGTGTAAGGAAAATGGCAATGGATCCTGCTCTCCATAACAATTAAACGTATTATTATTATAAGAAACTGTATTGTGACATAATATTCAGAGTAACATGAATGCTATAATTAGGGAGTTAACTACGATCTGCTCTAGGCTGATTAATAGAAAATAAATGTGATTTAATAATGTTAGAGACACCTGACACTATGTTACCTGGTTCTAGTCCTGGTGGTGGAAGATGTCTTAATCATCGGTACTACGTCAGCAGTGTTGGAGAGGCGATGGTACCCACTGCCCAGTTGCTTATAACTAGATTTTGGATCAAAGTCTTGGGTTAAAACGTAAACCTCCTCACAGTGTGTATGGAGTGAGGGCATACGACACTGTTGATGATGATAAGTCCGTCTGCTGAGGACGTTAAGCATAGCGGCCTTCGATATCCTTCTATCTAAAGAGTAGGCCTAAAATGGCCACCATCTGGTTTTTCGCTCTCTCGTCTACCATCTTTTATTTACAACACAAACAACGAACTACAGCGAACATACATACATATAAATTCACATCAACAACAGACGAAGGCAAGGAGAAACAAGCGCAGTTTAAATTACCTAAGGAAAAAGCATGCTGTTGAGGAGAAAAAGAATAATCACGTGCCAAGGGAGGCGATGAGACTATCTAATGCATTAAGGAATATATATATATATATTTAATAAAGGATATAAGAAAGAGCAGTTTAGTGGCAGCTGTAATAGGCTCGCTACGCTAGGGACACCTAGAGTTCAGTCACCCCTCAAGACTGCCAGTCCAGTTCCCCTGCGGGACTATTATAAAGCCAACGCCTGAAGAATAATTTAGGAAGTGTTAGAAGTGGGAGGCAACTATGCTATAGTCCCTAACGCATAGATTTTGCTCGTGACTCTCTGAGACTTAAAACGTAGGTTTAGTAACACCTGAGGTATCTGAACTGATGAAGAAAGCCACAATTGATGGAAACAGACGCCAAAGGTGTATCCAGGATCAGAACTCGAGGGGGGCAAGATCTGAACTAAAGGGGGGGGGGGTAGGAGGGAAAACTGGTATTTTTTTCGAGGAAGTGGGGTGGGGGACTGAAATATGACGATTTCTTACAAAATGAAACTCATACCAATTAAGAAAACTATTTTTATTATTGATTAACGTAGTAATCCAACCACTTGATCTTAAGACCTGCTATGTAGTTAATTAAGATCGTAACTCAATTATACTTTTTTATGTAAACATTAATCGTCTCAGATTCTCAGAAAATGTTTCAGTAACTTCATTTGTCAATATCTCACGGTGTACTTTCACGAAATTTCGATGCATGCTCATCAGGCACAATCTTTCCTATCCCATAGAGGTTTTGAGCCAGTTCTTCACTCGTCGAAGCTTACTGAAGGCAACTTAATTTTTCTTCTAAGGGGGGGGCAGCAGCCCCCCTCTGCCCCACGCTGGATACGCCCATGGTTGACGCCCCGTTAACGTGGTAGTTATAAAATCCTTACCAGGTACACAAGAATTCGATTCTACTTGCTGTAGTATATTTTGCCGCATTGAATCAATGTTCCACTGTTGGGTAATGAATCACAACACATGGAGGCAGTCACAGCAATATATATATATATAAAGATGAATGTATGTATGTTTGTTTGTTTACTGGTTTGTTTGTTCTTCATACAAATCCACAGTTTTCATCCGATCTCGATGAAACTTTGCACACTTATCCGTTGAAACAAGGAGAAAATACTGTCTACATTTGGTTGAAAAATTATCTGTATAAATAATACATGTTGTCTGATAATTTCGAAATACTACTGAACGGCGATAGACAGACGCGTTGGATATGGACGTCTCTGTACTGTTTTTCCGTGTAGTGGTTAGGTAGCTCAGTGGCTAAAGCGCTTGCTTACTAATGTTTGGGTCGTGGTCTCCGGTTCAAATCTCCGTGGAGGCTAAGATTTAAAAAAATTGTTTTTGATCGGAAGAGTCACGCCTGGGCCGTTGGTTATTCGGATTGAATGTAAAACTGTAGATATTACAAAGTTAGGGGTGCAATGCGAGGGAAATCGTATGTAGTCTTGCAATGCTGTAGGTGTACACTTTTTTACGTTATAATGATCACTCAGGGGTTGTTCGCAGTCAGTGTGTGTGTGTGAACCGCAGTAATAATATTATAAATACAGAAGTAAGTCACTGTCTTTTTGTTACGTTTTGACGACTAAATGGCTACATCGATATTGATGGAATTTGAGAAGAAAATCTGTATGAAGGGCACAGGACATTTTTTCCAGTTTGATTAACATGTGAGACCTTATCGAATGGTGACAGATATATGTTGGAAATTGATTTTCTTCAAGAGACAGGTTAGACGGTAGAATGATATAGTGATAGCATTGCTGTCATATTATGCCGACTCGGTGTTGTTTGGGACCAACCCTTCGTTACCAACAACTTTCTATATTTAATTCTGGCAAAAAATTCTTAATCCACGCGTCGCGGGTACGAGCTAGTTAATTCATAAAGAAGACTAAGTAATTTAAACAGTCTCTCTCTCTCTCTCTTGTACGGTATGGATATAAAATATTTAATGTGTAACAAGAAGTTTGGAATTTAACCAAACCTTCTGATTAGAAATAATATCCCACAACAGTGAAATTAATTCCACAGCAAGCGATCGATTGAGCTAACACTGTTGTAGACTGGCAGGCACTATTATCATCTTTACCGCAAAGCAGACGGACAACGATACAGACCATATAACCTTGCTGGAGCGAAATATGATGTGGGTCAAAAAACTGAGTTCTGTTAGTGAATACATTTTTTCCTGGTAGGCCTATGGCTTCAATTGTTGTTTATTGGCATATTAACAGAGTGTGAGACTATGAGATTGCGCTGAGGTGGTACAAAGAGATGAAGTTGTTAGCAGCTAGAGAAAACGGCGCACTGCGCCAGCCTTTGGGCTATAAAACAGCGGATAACGGAATCCACTTTGCGAAAGGACAGCCGGTTTATAGGGCCATTGCAGAACAATCGTCTGGCGCACGCAACGCCGATCACTGGACAAAAATACCAGACAAACTTAGAGAGGGGGAAGGAAGGGCGTAGAGTGCATGGTGTAGTGCAGATCTTCACTCTGACTCTTGAGAGTTTATGCCGACTGTAAGACCAGCATTGCCAGTGACTGACAGTTAATTTAGAAACGTATTCGATAGGTATGGGCCCACGTCATCCAACACCAACTCTTCCAAATACTTCGACTGCATTGTACACAGTCATACACACTTCACACAACGACATCAATATCGTATGCAGCTACCTTCAGGAAGTAATAACACAAATAACCGAATGGCCCAATCTTTGGCGTAATCCTCTAAACCCTGGAAAATGTCAAACAAACATCTTTATACTAAGACAACTACAAAACCCTCCTGAGATAAACATGGCATGGAATATACATGACAAGTCAATTAAATACTTCGGAGTTGACCTTGAGAGGCGATTAATAATCAATAATAAACTAAGACAAGCCGGTGCCAGATTACACAAATTGTACCCAGTATTAAATAAAAGATCATCATTATAAAATAGAGTGCTGCATATTAATTTGCAAGGATATTACGACAGCTAATAACATACGTGTGCCTAATATGGGGATGGGCTGTCGTAGCAAGTTACATAAAGTACAATACATTTCAAAATCAAGTACCCAGTTTTTTTTATTTATTGCTTTACGTCACGTAGACGGCTAAGGTCATTAGAGGCGGTATGGGACTGGGGACAAGGAACGAGAAGGAATTCGACCGTGGCCTTTTTGAAGGAAGCATCCCGGCATTCGTCTGGAGTGATTTGGGGAAACCATGGAAAACCCAAATCTGGATGCCCGGACGGGGATTCGAACCCGCGTCCTCCCAGAAGCGAGGCCAGAACGTTAACCGTTCACCCACCACGCTCGGTCAAGTACTCAGCTTAGCAGTGAATGCCCCCATTGTATATTCGCAATAGTCAGCTACACAGGGGATTAAATGTCGGTTACAGTAATAATTTCATAAAACAACAAAAATTTTATCAAGCGAATCAATGGTGCGCAATTTTATGGACTAGGGAAGAGAACGACTCAAACTAGGATAAAAAAACGCGTTCCTCAAGACGTTTACGTATCAAATAGTTACTCTGAAGGAGAAGTGAACCCGTAAATAAATTAAAAGTACCGTGTGTCGCATATGGCGACCCATCTTCTATTTGCTATTTCGTTTGTTAACTCCATTACGTGTAGCGAAATCAGATTCTCCTCAGCGCTTAAAACTAAATGTATTCCATAAAAAGTGTAATTATCTTAAACCAATCTCATTTTAACTGCTTCCATTACTTTTTTAATACTGATAAATGTTTTATTACTTTTTAATACTGCTAACACAGTGGTTATTATTGTTATAAACTATTTATTGTGTCACTGCTCTGTACTTTTATGGGAGGCCTTAGTGGCCTGACCTCAACCGTAATAATATAAAATTTATGTTTTGTAAAATTCGCCCTGTAAAGCTAAATTTGCTGAACGAATAATAAATATATATAACAAAAAAAAAGTGGTTTGTTTAGCACGAGCAAGTATAATTTATTACTTTTGTGGTGGAGAATGCCAAAAATACTCAGCATATTTTTGTTTACATTGTGTGCTGAATGCATATTAATTATCTGGCACTTCTGACGTTAAAATGTTGTAATGGTTCATAATGTGCACACAGAAATAGGTTAACTGAATAGACTTATAAGGCAGTAGTTTTTGACATTGTATTCCGTAGTCTATAGGACAGTGCCGCGAATTCATTCGAGTCACTCGGTGTCGAACAGTCAGAAATAAAGGAATTAATCTGTAGATACCGCCCTGAAGAGACAGGTCTATATAATTTGTTGTGGAATGTACGAAATATCAGGTTTTTTTATTCAAAAATGTTGGCAGAACTGGACAAATAAAACAAAAGAAATAACATTTTCAGCATATACGAATATAATTACGCTTGTGTCTGCATTATCCCTTAAATGGATACCTAACTATATTTTTTTTACTAATGGCTTTACGCCTCGTGTACGTCGAGATCATTAGAGACGGTATGGGACTGAGGACAAGGAACGGAAAGGAATTCGGTCACGGCCTTTTGAAGGAAGCATCCCGCCATTCTCCTAGTGTGATTTGGGGAAATCACGGAAAATCCAAATCTGGATGCCCGGAAGGGGATTCGAACCGGCGTCCCCCCGAATGTCTGTCATCTGGAGCATGCTGCACTGACAAAGAAGGATTCACCGAACGTGATGGGTAATGTGTTATCGGGAGAACGGGAGTTCGTTCCTAGGTCCAGAAATGCTGGTTTCGGTTTTTCCATGGTTTCAGGCGAATGCTGGGATGGTTCATTCAGAAGGCCATGGACTTGATTCCATTATCACCCGACTCCAATGACTTTGGCATCTATCAGCCCAAAAAGCCTTCTGGTTGTCCAATGCAAAGATAGTGGACCTCTTAAAAAACCTTTGGCATCAAACATATATTTATGCTCCGTCACTGACAATCGTAGTATTGTTTGAGAGTGCCTGTGCCTATGATTGAGATACGAAGACATACATATCGATTTTATGCTACATCAGAAGTAAGGATTGCAATTCCGCAGTATTTTCAATCCCGCGGGATTTGCGCCAACAGTTTTTTAACGAATATTTTTAAAACATAGTTATTTAAAGTGTTAACAAATTGGATAATAAACATCTATTAATTAAATTGAATCAATTTAAATCTTAAATGTTAAAAATTAGCAGTTAACAGTATTTTAACTATCATAATGTCATTAAACTTTTTTAGCCCTTCTTAAGCATATTTCGAGGTTTTACATTTAAAAAAATTTAAACCAATTTTTAAATAAATGGTCAAAAATGGAAAATATTCTGTCTTAGATCATATTGTGTACCTTACAATAAATCACATTAGTTTGAAAATAAGATACGCGTAATGGTCACGTCATCAGACGTTTTTTTTTCTTTCTTTTCTAAATAAACGATCTATAAAACCGACAGAAAACATTCTATTTCACAAAGTGAATATACTCTGCAAGTGTAGACTTGGCTCAGAACAAGTTCTCATAACTTTTTGACACTGTACAAGCACGAAACTTGGTCTATTTTTACAAGAATTGTTTTTGTGGGATTCATTATTATGTCTCCTGATTTCTTGATTGATCTTATAGTCGATTCATTCTTATTAAAAGAAACTACTCACCAAGGCATAAACTGTCAAGTATTTCAGTTTTACTTTAAGTGGCGTAACGACTTTTTTAGAGTGTAAATTCATTGTTTATGTAAGAAAGGAGACTTTCTCGGCGTATAATTGCAATGGAGTTCTCACGGGTGTTTCGCCAGATTGTGTTGTAAAAACACTGGAATTTCACACGTGAGGAAGACGGCGGAGGCATGGTGTTTTTACAATACAATTCGGCGATACACCCGTGAATACTTCATTATAACTTTTTTGCCTTCAGTCAAAATAATAACAAGGAGTTGAAAGGACGCATGCTATACACTCAAAAATAATGTACTGTGACGATTGACCAAATATCCCAAGAGGGATTATTCGAAAGCCAGAGCGGTACATATAAGCAGGCGGCTTTCGTCAAAGAACGTGTGTTTCAAACGCATTGAGGCATTGACAATAAGTCAAAGGATGTACAATTTCCTTCTGATAACTGCTAAATAAATAGGTACTCAATCGTTAAAATTACAATAACTTTAGTTTCGTATCAACAAATAATCAAATTTTCAGTCGCAAATACAGGAAGTTGTCACAATTACTTTATCTGCAAATACAGATGATGTGTGCGACACATAAAAGATACTAATTACATAGTAAGAAAATCGTAATAAATACGCAACATAAATTATAGAAATGTGTAAATTTTAATGAATACGTAAAAGTGGATGTATTTATTTACGGGGATTACTGGAGATCGCGATTCCGCCAGGATTTGGCATCATAATACTGCGGTGGTCAAATGTAAGACTCTGCCAGAAATTCTTTCCGCAGCACATTTAACTTTTTCATGCAGGTCCAGGCTGTATTACAACCTAATTTTTGCTTGAAAATAATGGTCCAGGCTCTATTAAAACAGAATTACTGCTTGAAAATAATATGTCTTGCAACTGAATACAGCAGTATTCCAACGATATTACTGCATGTTATTGTAGCGGAATCGCGATCTCCGGTAGACCCTATTTACGAATGTCTAAGGTTAACAAAAACAAACGTTTGTTCACACGAGTCAAATACCAATCGCAAGGGTACGGGTAAACAGTGATCACATCCGATAGAGACCGAGTGGGGCAGCGAGTCACGCAGACTGACAAACGTTTTCGCCGCCGACCCCGGTAGCGTAGGGGATAGCGTGCTAGCCTCGCGTTGCAGGGGTCGCCGCTTCGAGTCCGGCCTAGGGCATGGGTGGTTTTAATTAAGTGTTGTGTTTGTCTTGTGTCGTCTATATCTGGTAGAATCTATAATACATTGAATGATTCAATAGATAGTTTGCAAACTACAAAGTTTCATAGAGCTGGCTGTATGGTCGTGTAGCCAAATGCCATTTTTTTTTTTTTTTTTTTTTAAGTTTTAGCCGCGGATTGCAGATAGATAGATAGATAGATAGATAGATATGTTCACTTTGATCCCATGTGAGAATAATCTCGGGGATGTGGAACAGTACATACACTTATTTGTAATGTCAATATTACTATATAATTGATAATGTTATTTTATATTGACAACAAGTTAGCTACAACCCATTAGTATAACCAATATTTCCTGTTATCTACAAATACAATCCCGAGTTAATTAATACTTATTATGTGGAACAGTGTATACACTTGTTACCAGCATCTAATAATCAGTTATTTTCTTACAACCAGTAACCATGATAAGTTTCACTGTAATTTGCGACTACATATTATATCATGTTAGTTGCTATTTATGTGGAACAGTACACACACTTATTAACAATATCAATTATATTACCAACAACTCATAAGGAGTCAGTTACTTAACAACCTGTTAGTATGATAATTTTTCACAGCAGTTTTTGAATGCATGCTATCCCATGTTAGTTACTATATATGAGTGGAATTTTGTAAACACAATAATTACTTAAATTGTCAAAAGTTTCAACAGAAAGAAAAACCATATATCATGTTAGTAATTGTGGACAACTTTGTCACCTTCCCCTTCCATACACCATATATACTATTTTATCAGTCATTCTTAGTTACCAAATTCCAAGAAGAAAATTCTTTCACAGAGTAAAATGGGTTCTGAAGCAGAAACTCTTTCAGTTTGGACTTAAAGTAGTTGGGTTTTTGTAGGTAACATTTAATTTCTGTTGGTAAGACATTGAATAAGGAAGCTCCAGTAAATGTTAACACTCTCTGTACAATTGACAGTGATTTGTAATCCTTGTGAATATTATATTTATTCCTAGTATTATGGCTATGTATGTCAGCATTAAGATTGAAGTGTTCAGGATTTTCCACTACAAATGATAATACAGAGTATACATACTGTGCTGGCATGGTTAGAACACCCAGGCTTTTTAAACAGATTTCTGCACGACGTCCATGGGTTTGCTCCACAAATAGTTCTTATAGCACGCTTTTGTAATTTAAATACCCTTTGTGCTTGTGACGAGTTTCCCCAGAATGAGATGCCATAAGTGAGCAGGGAATGAAAATATGCAAAATATACTAACTTTCTGGTTTCTATATTAGCTATTCTAGATATTACCCTCAGTGAGAATGTTGCAGAATTCAGTTTTTTAAGAAGTTGTTGAATATGTTGTTTCCAGTTCAATTTGTTATCTATATATACACCCAGGAATCTTGTGAAACTGCTTTCATTGATTGTTTTCCCTTCTGATATCACATTATAGCTGTCCTTTGTTTTATTTTTTGTAACAAACTGAAGTAACTGTGTCTTTTCTACATTAAGTATTA
The DNA here is from genome assembly GCA_031002005.1 of Vandiemenella viatica. Lineage (NCBI taxonomy): Eukaryota > Metazoa > Arthropoda > Insecta > Orthoptera > Morabidae > Vandiemenella > Vandiemenella viatica. Next base: position 225,224,135 of record JARYHS010009186.1, on the reverse strand, counting down.
GTTTGTTGGCATTAAACCACCTATTAATTTTCTTTATAACATCATTTGCTATGTTTTCGAGGTATTGTGCTGATGGATCTTTCAACGATATGCTAGTATCATCTGCAAAGAGCACTATTTGTTCATTATCACCTAATATATGTGGAAGATCATTTATATAGATTAAGAACAGCAGAGGGCCAAGAATTGAACCCTGAGGCACACCACATTTAACTATACCCCATTCTGAGTTTATAACATCTCCTGTATTAGCATCTTTCAGTGATACACATTGCTTTCTATTTTCCAGGTATGATTTAAACCAAAGTCCTGGCTTACCACTAACTCCATAGTGATCTAATTTACCTAGTAGAATATCATGATCAACACAGTCAAAAGCCTTAGCAAGATCACAGAATATACCTAGGGAATTTAGTTTTTTATGCATTGATTCCAGTATGTTGTTTACAAATGCAAAAATTGCTGAATCCGTTGAAACGCCTTGTCTAAAACCAAACTGTACTTTACTGAGTAGGTCATTCTTTTGTAGATGTGCATACACCCTGCTGTACATTGCTTTTTCAAAGATTTTTGAAAATGCTGGTAGAAGTGATATTGGTCTGTAATTATCAATCTTTGAGGTATCACCCTTTTTATAAAGTGGTTTGATTATTGACTTCTTGAGTGAGTCAGGGAAGATACTTTCTTCAAGAGAACTATTACAAATGTGACAAATAACTCTACTAATGCTGGTGTTACAGTGTTTCATTACATGGGTTGAAACCTCATCATAACCAAATGAATTTTTATTTTTGAGGGATTTAATAATTTTTTCAATTTCATTTTTACTGGTGGGAAATAGAGACATAAGTGCTGCTTTTTGTGACAAGGATTTAAGTATTGCTATAGCATCCATATTCCCAATACATTTTCCTTTTATTTTTTCAGCAACTGTTAAGAAGTATTTATTGAAAGCACTTCCTACATACGAGGGGTCATTTACAAGTTTATCATTAATGCTTATAGATATAGGTTTATGTTCAAGGGATGATACAGTTGTTTCTCTTTTAATAATGTTCCAAACACTTTTTATCTTATTATCTGAACTACTAATCTCATATCCTCTTAATGTTGTGCAGGATCCGCTATACTGTCTAATTATGTGGGATCCCGCTGGATTGCGGGATCCCGCTTTGCTGGATTGCAATCCCTAATCAGAAAACAGCCTTATACGAACAGCACAAATATCTTCTTCTTGTTCACTACCTTTTCCTAACATTTGGGGTTTGCTGCTTTCGATGAGGTTTACACATCGTTAGCATGGTAAAATTTGTAGGTATGGTTTTCCGTGCCAGGTCGTACTATGTACTAATGGGTGAAGTGTTGTCATCTGTCTGTGACACGTATAACTATGTTCAAAGTGTTTGTTTGTGATATTCACGTGAAGTAATTTGGGGAAAACATGAAAAACAGAAATCTGGATGGCCGTATTGGGAATCGAAGCTGGGCTTTCCCGACAGCTACATATCACTCACTAGGCTCACTGCACAGATCCATCGCTCATCGAATAAAGTGCAGCACAGAACGTTTTAATCCGTTGGTTTTTGATGTCATCTCTCTGCCGTGAATAATGTCCATGCGAGATTTATTAAATTGTAAATTGAATACCTCGTAATAGAATTTATGCTGTGTGCACTTACGCAGTGATTAACGTGTCGCTTTATTAATGAGCCCTCAGTTATCGATTGCTCAGTGTTAAATAACCCCGTCTTCATTAATCGACTGCAATTTAATTTCCGAACACATTGTAATGCGGCTGTGTATCATTGTTTGCTTCAGTCAGAAATTTCTTAACTCGTTCAAAACTTTCTCTGAGAGAGAAAAAAAAAAAAAAAAAATAAAAAAAAAAAATAAAAAAAACATGGATTTTTAAATGTAGTTTCTCTGCTGATTTCCTTATTAGTGAAGGTATCACGTATGTTGTGGTCGTATCCAGTGTTCTACACTGATTTAGCTTGTTCGAGTCTAGATAGTGGAAGAAATTTTCTTCATTCGGGTAGGATATTGGCCAGTATGGTAAGAGAGATAGCGGTTCACAACCCCTTATCAAAGAAGTCGTGTACCGAACGCCTGGGTTAATTTTCAAACCTTAAAGCAGTGCGGATATAGTAAGGGAAAATGTCACTGTTGATCGTAATGATGTCTTTCTGAAAAGAATGCGTGAAAGAACTGGAACGGACTCCCTTCTTCCACTATCATATGCACAGCAAAAATCAACACGCTACGCAAAAGTACTAGCCGTCACAACTCTGCTACCAGGGACAACACGCATTATGCGTGACAATGTAACCAACCTCTGTATCACACTTTAAATGTATTTGTTATGCGCTGTGTTGTTATATATCTCATTCACCGTTTACTAAGTTCTTCCAATTAGTATCACACATCTCGTTCCAAGCCTCATCACTGGTGTACGTTCATTTCTGAATGAAAATATTAGCTCTGTTCATTATCTCGTAGTTTATTTATTTTTGTCTTCCTTCTAATTTTTTTCGCAGAATTCATTATTGTCTTCAATTCCCAAGAAAAAAATGAGGAAAACTTGGTAGTAGCTTACATCGCAATATATGACGTCACAACATGACGTCACTAATATGGCGCTCAAGAAAGCAGCTTAAGTTAGCAGTTAAAGCCAAGTTTATCGTGCCTTACGCGGCAACCAAAAGTATCGGTTGTCATTCTGTTCCAGGCTGAATTTCAGACCTGTCACAAACTACGTCAATATTTTGTTAGGAAATTATTTTTAGTCACATGTAGTGTTGCAAACTGAAAAAAAACAAATTGTTTTTTTTCAGCTTTGTGAAAAAAAACATGAAAAAAAACCTAGCATCCGTGTTTTTTTTTCTAAATATTGTTTTTTTTTTTTCAGAAAACAATATATTTGATAAATTATAGTTTTATTTAAGGAACTTCCATTTTACAAGTGTGTTTTAAGTCTTACTGAATCATATAATGTCTCACATAATGATTCATAAGTGTATCTATATAGGTAATATAATATTATTCATCCTCTATGTCAGTACCACATTCACTAGTATCAGCACTACCAACACTTGTTCGATCGGTGTCGGATTTTTCTGTCTCTTCTTCTGTCTCCTCTAGATCCATAACTTCAGAAATAGTTAAATTTTCTTTTACTGGTTGTTCTTGTATAGTACGCAAAAGATTTTGAGATTGCAATTTTAAATTGTGAGCAAAGTACACACTGTGCATAAAGACTGCACCGATAGTTCTGTACTACGGTCTTTCAAGTTTGAATTAAAATCTGTTATCATACAAAATAGGAGCTTTACTTCTTTTCAATCGTTTGTTTACACCAACGGTTGCAAGGAAACAATTCATAATTAGGGACCATGCACAAACTACGTGGCTCGGTCCAGAGGGAGGACGGGTTAGCTGGAAGGCAACGCTGGGCTACGTGGGAGAGGAGGGGAACTTTCCTTTCGTAACATTTTTCACAGTTAAAATGAGGAACTGGACTCACAACAGCATATGAGTATTTATTTCCCTCAGTTAATTATATCCGTATGTAATTTACAATAGTCTGACAAGAGAATACAGTACAAAATGTCTTCTGGAATCACAACGGAAGAAAGCTACGTGCTACGTGAGCGGGGAGGGGGGGGGGGTAGGCAAAAGCCACGTAGGGCTACGTGGGGGAGGAGAGGGGGGGGTTCACAGGAGGCCAAAATGGAGCTATGTGGTTTATGCACTCTCCTTTACTGACAATTTAATGAGTCAGTACCACTATACTCTGAGAGTTAACAAGTATACGAATATAAGGAAAGCCCAATAAGTAATAAAAAAGAGGCAAAAAACCGTGGATAAATTTTAAATTCCTAATTTTTTAAAAAGATCTGTAGGTAATTTTGTAGGGCTGGCAGCACTATTTCAAATAGCAAGTATCAATCCAAACAATGGGGAATGGGGATTCCTTCTGCCGCAACCTAGTCTCTTCGGGAAATCCCCGTTCATAAAGAAAATTTCAGTCAATTTTGCCAATATTTTCGTAATTTTTTTCCTACTGAACCAGAAAAATATAGTAGATTTTAAACTAAGATAAGTACTTAGAATAAACTCTAAAACAGTCATTTTAAACGATAACTGCCTTACAAATTTGAGATTTAGTAGTTGTGAAAAAAAACGCGTTCCAGAAAAAAAACATGTTTTTTTCAAAGTTTTTTTTCATGTTTTTTTTCAAGCCAGAAAAAAAACCGTTTTTTTTACAACACTAGTCACATGCGCTTAAGTAAATTCACTGTATCGTAATCTAAAGTTGATTTCGAATACTTATTCTGTTTTCTATAAACCAATAGTACGTGGAGGAACAAAAAAGGGCTATTTTATTTATTGACAGAGGGACGTAATGCTGTTCTTAAATAATTCAGTTGCTAATTATTTTGCTCATTAAATAATTCGGCAAGTAATTTCAGTGTACAGAATTATTAATTTTTACCGTCAACCTCATACACTTTGACAAAATTACATTAATTCAGATTCCACTCAGTGGATCGAACAGGGAGAGTATGTGGGTTGGATGAATTGGTACGTAATTTGATGACAGAGCAAAATGTTTTCAATCAGAATGATTCTAGTTTCACAAGGATCACGTCACAGCTTTTATTATAACACTAGGTGTCAGCTCGAGACCAATTTTTGCGTATGGTCATGGGTCTAGAATAGCTCCTGTTTTTAAGGTCAAAGGTCTTGAAAGGTTAACCCGAACAGGCTAAAGTACGAACTTAAATTTTCACATTAAAATTAGTTTAATAAAAAAATCTACGTTTTTTTTTACCATCTCAAGTCTGATGTTCAGTGTTAATACCTAAAGATGGCCGAGCAACGTGAAAATAGTGATTGAACGATGGTAAAAACGAGTGAAGTGAATAAAGTATCTACAATTTTATTCCACGTTTCTTTAGCGTTAAAGTTTTACCAGATGTTTTTAACTAAATGGACTTTAATTTAAAACGAAATGGTACTGAAAGCAAACTAAATGAAATAATTTTGTCAATGTATTTCTTCACAGATACTTAGTTTATGATTAACGTTCATAATCTCTGTATAGTTACAACGAAGGTTGGGCGGGTGTCGTCAGCTTTCGGCGACGTCAGCGTATGTAATAATCTTTTATTGCTGTCATCAGTCTCTCGACTGGTTTGATGCAATCTCAACATACAGGTACACCTTACAACCAACGACCTCAATTATCTGCTTCATATATTCTAATCTTTTTCTACCTCTACAGTTCTTATCTGGGACTTTTCCCTCTGCTAACAAGTTAACCAATTCTGCATGTCTCAATATATGACCTACCATCCTTCTCTTCTTTCTGCAAGACTCTTCCACAAACTTCTTTCCTCACCCATAATTTCCAAAACTAAAATAATATAAGATTTAGAAAAGGGCGAAGGTTTTGACCCCTTGAACAGATCAGGCTGGTTTACGAACTTGACCAGTATTTTATACACAGCGTTCGCTCCGAAACATTTGAAGATTTTATTTTTAATTTGAAGGCAGTTTTCGTGCGTAAAGAACTACTTAAAATCAAATGTCTGGGTGCGTGGATACAAGATAATTTAAAATGGAACACACACGTTGAAAACCTTTGTTAAAAAAAAAAAAAAAAAAAACAAAAAAACTAAATACCAACTGTTACAAGATTAGAACATCAGTTGGTTGCATTTCGAATGAAACACTTAGGAATATTCATTTTTGCGTATGGTCACTCATTATTTCGGGAGAACTTCTCACTAAGTATCAAATGCTTCAAAATTCAGAAAAAATTATTAGAATTATGAAAGGAATACAAAGTAGAACTTCATGTATTGTAGACGATTATTCAGTAACATACATATTCTACCACAGCCCTGTGCATATATACTAGAAACCATAATATTCATAAAATAGTATGAACGCTTCTCGTTGTACACTACAAACACATAACTATATGTATGAAATGCTCTCGGGTCAAGAATGCGTTGTCACACGATATTTCGGCGACTAAATCATTGTCGCGATCTTATAGTGACTCGGCAAGTCACCCGAGAGCATTTCATACATTCTCAACGCCGAGATAGACTTCGTTCTTATATACATAACTACATGCTCACATTTAACACTAGGCAGACGCTAGATTTACATATATCACAAACAAATACTATCTCCATATCAGATTCAGATTTTTTAATAATCTATCAAGTCTGTAAGATAAAATATTAAATTAATTTCAATTCTGAAAGGTGTTCTTGCTCAACCACTGCTTTTACAGTATTGATGAGTATTTGATAACCAAAGGTTAGTCTTAAATCATAGTGTTTATCATAAATGTGATACAAATAAGTTATTACTTGTACATTTGTAATTATAACATATTTTTGTTTTTATCAAACTTTTACACAATTACCCTACACAGACAACATAAAATGTTTGTGTGTCTGTTTGCCTGCGTACATACTTTGACTTATCTCATAGCATTTATAGTTTGTACTGTATATGATTCTAAGGAAAAAAAAATACAAATTATATAAGAAATCAGTGCAATCAAACAGATAACTGGCTAATATGATAAATAAGATGTCATATGAATTTTTCTTTTTCTTTCTGAGAAATATGGGACTTGAACGATGTAAATTGACATAACGATTTGTGCCATGTCACCAAAAATATCGTTGAATGTAAACATTAAAGTACATTTAAAAGCATTAATAAGGATATGTAAAGAGTCAAAAACAACTGCTAAATGTCATTTTTTGCAGTAGAAAATTCGCAGTCACCGTAAAAACCGCGGGCTTTGGTAGGTCAATCCAGTTGATTTTTTAAAAGATACTTTAAAAAATTGAATTCTTAAAATAAAAAAATAAAAAATTAGGAAGCAAAAAGAGAAGATTCGAAACCTATGGCGAGTGGCTATATGAAACTGTGTTCGGCATCGTAGCTTTTCTTGGCAGTGCTGTGCTGATGGCTAAGCCACGGGCTCAGAGAGTTGGCAACACGCCACACGTACGTGGAGCACTTTCGGATAATGCACGGGGGGCACGGTAACATCCACATTCTTCGAAGTCTCAGTTCTGGCTTAGTCTTTAACGTCCCACAGAGAGGAAGCCAATGTCGTTATCCGAGCAGATATTACCACCACGTACTTTTTCTTTGCCGTATTGAATCCATATGACTTTGGCGCCCACTTGGAAAGTACTTTCTATAACATGTGATATGAGGTTTGTGGGTACCTTAATTTATTTATGAAACTAAATGGATGATTTCACGTAAATAAAAAAATTAATTTGAATTAACTGAAATGAAAAGGGTTCTTTTAGTAAACTGCAATCTTTCGTTATTGTGAAATCTTCGTCTTACTGACCTGATATCCACTGCACAGCATCTGACGAGGTACATAAGATCGAATCTTCTCTCGGCGTTGAGTATTAATATAGTCTTCCGGGTGACTAGACGAGTGAGCAGGGTGTCTTCACACGATATTTCGGCGTTCGGAATCTTCTGGTGAAGATAGCGACAGAAATATCGTGTGAAAACACCCTGCTCACTCGTCTAGTCATCCGAGAAGACTGTATTAAATCTGATGAGGTGTTGGAATTTTTGTTCATTGTGCTATCAGTAAATGACTCTCCATGCATCAAGATTCAGCTGGCAATATTTCCGGAGTTTCTAGCTTAAATAACCAATGGCGTTTCTAGTAAACTCTACCAACACATTAAAAACACAGAAAATTACCTCGTTTGTTTAACTTCTGCCAGTGTATTTTATTTTAACTCCTGTTTTGTGCTCAGAAGAGATCGGAGATCAAGATTAAAGGCTTGTAAATGTAATGAACAACAGTTGCCTGTGATAATAACTAATCGGTTTAAAATTTGTCCAAAGAACAGCTATTTTGAGTTTTGACGCGTAACGAAAAGTCGTGTTTGATCAAATTTCAACCTACGACATGGTGATCAAGTGTCTACTCAACAGTCATTAATTATTGAACACAGTGGCCCAGAAGTGTTAACTGTCGCAGAACTTGCAAGGAAAAAGTAGAAAGGGGACGGATTGACCAGAAAAAAGAATAACTGTGTTGCACTTCCATATAAAAACAAGCGGGGAAAAATATCAATTGACGAAATTGTGCTTAAACTCCAAATTATTCTGCGTCAGAAGACAGAATTATTGAAACTGTAGATTTTTGGCGTGTAAAGATGTTGAAGTGGATGGTGCTTAAGAAAAAAGAAGAAGTATAGAAATGAAAAACTGTGGGGTAAAAAATGAAATCAAAATTTTTATTCATAAATTTGTTAACTTATCTGCTTATGGTCTTTCTACTGTAGGTCACGAGCTAAAATGGAGGAAACCAGAAATAGACGTTAATATATGTGGGGGATGTGGTAGGGATGAGAGGTGAAGATGGATAACGTGAACGAATTCCTAATTGTGAACTTTTATAAACGGTGTCTTAACAACAGATACTTAAGACGGGAAAATAATTATTTGCTGTTGAGGAATAATTATTGCAAAAAAGGCTCAAAGTTCTTTTTATCAGAATTCCTTTTCTTCTGTTCGTTTAATTAATAACTGTACTTTTGATTTAGCGTAATGAGATATCGGTGAGAGGTTACGAAATAAATGGTAGGAAACGAAGCAATGCCTATGTTAATGAAACTTTTTGCAATACTATTCAAGATGTCAAGTTCCGAAACTCACTTGTTCGTAAAAAACTTTTCGGCGAAGAGATTTGGTAATCAGCGTCAAGGCTGAAACTTAGCGGCCAGCAAAGGAGCCATGATGAAAGGAAAAAAAAAATATGTTGCTATTGGTTACGATTCGTGTTATACGTTTCAAAGTATACGTTCGTTCAGCCGGAGTTTAACTGCTCTCGAGTCATAACAGCAGTTACAAAGACGTACGGAGCCAGTAGAGAGGAGAGGAGTAAGGAGTGGGAGGGAGGACAGAAGCAGAGGAGGGGAGAGGCCGCCTCCGGTCGCATTTGAAGGAGACCTCTGGCAGAGGCAAATCCAATTTGACGGTGGGCGACCAAGCCAGCACAAAGGGCGAGCGGGCAGCCTAGTTGCTGGGGGGGCAGCAGGTCATCCGGGCCTCAACATGAAATCTGTCTTGTTTCATATAATGAATTGTCGGATATTAAAATGAATACATTTGTTTGAAGCAGCAACGTAAAATGCTTTTGACAGTTAACCCACTGTATTTAGAAACCTGAAATATTTGTCCGTGTTCCGTCTGATTGCATGAAAATTATATCCCCAATTTGGTTAAATAGTAGAAAATTTTCTATCGCGTTAGTTTTTAACCTAACTATAATAATTGAAACAACAAACTACGATAAGTATTTACATCTATTTCTGATTTAGACGTGATCTTTATCTCTAACTGTGAATTGTGAAGGTTTCGAGGTTTAGTGCCAGTTCACCTCGAACAATTGTCGTGTACTGACGTGTTTTCTGCTGTTCGCGAAACTCCTGGAGTGCGAGACTTCCGTATACGTCTTTTATCGTACGAATAGCTGACAACGGGGAAAAATAAAAAGTGTTGCTTCTACCATGTACTAAATCCCTATATTAATGTTCCCATCGAAAACATGTAATATTTGAATCTTATTTAATAGCTGTCGATTCTAGTAAACTATAAAACCTGCTCAATGGAGCTACCAGCAACTCCATTGTTGTATCTTCATACATTGCTCAAAAATAATGATGTTTCATGATCATTAAACGTCTTAAGGGACCATCTCTTGCTAACCCGTGGTGTATACAGCACTGGTATGTTTTAGGTGACATACGTGTATTGAACTGGAAAATGTATTTGTATCACTGTTTTTGGATGTAGTTTCCTAATAAAAAACTTATCTACACCATCCCATCCACAAACCCTAGGAGTTTCTAATAGCAATTTACATCGTACACCCGAAAAACTTACGTGAAACGAGAATAAAATGTGATCATTACTTTTCGTGAAATTCATCACTTTGTTGGGACAAGTGACATGGATCCAGGTAGAAATATTTATCAATAGGTCTTTAAAGAATAAAAATCACCGCAGAACGAATCAGTTTACCGATTTCCTGTAATCCCATTCAGAGTCATTACACTTTCAGGTCCTGTGATAATTGTTTCAGATTCTTCCATTGCGATGTTTTCTAAATATAGCTCCTTTAATGCATATAGAGACATGAAACGTAGCGTGATCACTTGAGTATGCAGATATGATTTTTTTCTGATCAGTTTATTCCTTTTCTTATTATACTTCTGTAATGGTTTCCTCTTTGGTACTTTAGTGTTATTCTCTTCGTTTTTTGCAGTATGTTGTCCAAAGTAGCATTTAATTTTGCACCACGGTGATTATGTGCCTTTATCTATAAAACGAATTACATTCTGCAACCACAAACTCGGTAGCTGAAGGACATCGATTATTAATGCATAATTAGTGCTGCTCTGAGCTCTGGTAAATAGCAGAAGTTACTACATCGTCAACAAGTGAAACTTCTATCAACCGGTTACTTATTAACCATAGTTTAATGTTTTCCTTTACCTTATATCGATTTAAGCTAAGTTCATTAACCATTTCCCGTATGGGAAACTTTTGTAATTTTTTTGCGAGTTGTCTTTGCATTAAACCTGTAGCAAAGTATGTTAAAATTTATAAAGTACTCATTTCTTGAATTAATCACCAGATAACTAACTATTATCAATTAATCCTTTATTACAATGTTCTCGAATAACTACCTAAGTGAACAAGGTGTTTACACACGATGTTTCGGTGATCAAAATCTCCGGCGCCATCTTCATCAGAACATGCAACACGATTGTTGTGAAAGCAATCCTGATGTTCGGAATTTGTGGTGTGAATTGAAATTGATATCACTGTGTCTTTGGGAATCCAAGAAACCGACTACTCCAGCATCTTAGCTTATAAAGCATGGCGAGAGCTTTCCTTCAAACGGTATGCAGTGGATCGTATCTGTGTAACTCCGATACATGCAATTTCATCATAGTTATGTGAAGTCATTAAATTTTAGTAAACCCAATGCTTCCCTAAATACGCAACTAAACAGCATATGTCCGATTCCCAACCATCCATCCTAGATCTTAAGTTTTCAATATATCAAATGCGATGCGCTGTTTAGTTCAGATTATATAAACATTCTCTACAATACGACAATCGTAACATGGAAACAATGACGGACGATATTTTGATATTCTCCATAGTCAGCCGATGGCATAAAATAGACGCGTAAGAATTTATGTATCAGCTGTATTATTTCTGTCACAAAATTAGGACCTTTTTGAAAACCAAAATTGCAGCTGATCTTTAGAATATACCTTTTCATGTAATAGCGAGCCCGATAAGAATCATCAGACTACCTGATATTACAATTTATTCCCCGGTTCATCGTACCTCTTGTGGCTCAGTAAATCCTAATATTTTGCTCTCATAATTTTAATCACATTCGCTCTAATTTTCACTGCATCAACAAGGATCATCTGAAAAGGAAAAAAAAAATCAGTGTGGGAAAACGATATTGGAGTACGTTTATCTACTGGGGAATAAGTGATCCGGTATCTAATTTTCAATTTTTACTACATTTGTTAAGTATATTCGTGGTGTAATTTGTTCCTTGATACAAGAAAAACTGGGGAGGGTGGCAATAGCCGTTTTTTTTTTAATTAACAAACAATTCGTCTTTACTTTTTATAACTCACGGTATGTGCAGAACAGTATATTCCACTGTTAAGGAATGAACTTCGGCGCCTGAATCTTGACTAATTTAAACGTAACATACATTTTACTGATACGATGAAATGCCTTATTGCAGCTAAGTTTTCTATTCGGACAGCTTCAAAGTGGTAGCAGTAGGTGATAATATGCTTATTCTCATTATTTAGTACAGTCACAGGTACCAGATATTTATGTCTCAGAAGTATACATATAAAAAGAATTATGAGTTAGATGTGGTATAAATTAACTTCTTCCAGGCATATATTCAACCTTATACTATGTACTGATACATTTTTTTCCTCTATTAAACAAAGAATATTATTTTCAAAGATTATGCAGAATTATTCTCGTATATAAGAAATTAGTCACGTGACTATTTCTGTAAATATTTTACTAAGATCCATTTAAATAAGGTTTTGAATTTATATTTTACAAATAATTAAAAGCAGAAAATATTTCAGTTATAATAATTAAAAAAAACCTTGTGGTCGCCAGCTTCACCGAGTGGATTAAAGGGCTGCTATGCCGGATATAGGTCGGTCGTAGGTTCGAACCTCACGTCTACTTTACAGGTCATCCTGATTGCGGTTCTTCTAGAGTGTAGGCGATGTTGAGACGGTTTCCATTTTACGACTTAAGAATTAAATATCTGGGATAAAAATTATCACTTGACACTCAGATCAAAATATACACCGGTCTTAGATATACGGCGACACAAAACGCCCATATCCTCACGATTACATCAGGCAGTAAGATACAAAACGGATTGCTTACAAGTACACGCTTACAGTACGCCAATTACTGTGGTTCTGAGCAGAATAGAATATCCTAGAAAAACAAACACTAATCAGTGCTTCACTGCAGAAAATTCCTTGTCAAGATTTACATTAGAATGGTTGCCAATTCGAAACCTGTGTATTGTTGATACGAAGTATAACTTATAATCAGTATTTTTGCTAAAAGCTCTTCTAATTTGTGAGTGCTACTACCTTTTATATTTAAAATATTAATCAAAACGAAAAGAAATTTTTAAACGATAATACAGCCCTTGAACAAATTCCTGTTATCACGCTGAATATTTCAAAGACGATGAGAGTTTCTGAACTGGAGTAAACAGTTGCAGCGGTATTCTATAGGACAACTTATTTTAGAAGGCAAGAAGAAATATTCGTTACACAGTGGAAATGGTAATATTTATAATTTCGCTGCTAGTTGTGCATAAAGCTCAGTTGGAAAACACACTTTCCAGTTGTCGATACACTGCCAGGTTCAATTCTTTATTACATAAGAATTTAATACTCGTCTAATCAGTTTCATGTCATCCATTTCAGCCCAGCCAGATTTAGGTTTTCTTTGGTTTCCCAAAATCCCTCCTCCGTGACAGTTGCTTCAAATTAGCTATAGATGAATTCCTTCCCGTTCTTCACCACCAGTCCTTTTCCGTCACTAATGACCTCAACCTTGACGATCCGTAAAGCTCTAACAAAAAATACTGTCGTATCAGTATGACAGAATGAACCAGTTCTCAAATTCTTTCGCTGCCGAAAGTCGTGTTTGGCCAATTTAAGGATATAACACTTATTGTTAATACGACAATGTCGTCATTCAACTTCAGTAGTTGATTTATTTTTATTCTTACATAATAGGTGACAGAAGATTTTGGTATAAATATAAATCAAAGCAAGACGAAACTGATAAATTGTAGCAGAAATGATACCAATAATGGTAGGTTAAATATAAACATTGGGTCGGATGCGATAGAAGAAGTTAGTGAATTTTGCTACTTACGAAGTAATATTATAACCGATGGCCGAAGCAGGAATGATGTTTAAGCAGAATAGCACTAGCAAAACGAGCCTTCATCAAACAGAGAAATCTTTTAGTTTCAAATATTAAATATTAATCTAGCACTCAGAAAAATCTTATTAAAATTCTATGTTTGAAGCACAGAAGTTTATGGCAACGAAGTATGGACTTTAGGAATACCAGAAGAAGGAAAATTGGAGGATTTTAAATGTGGTGTTAAAGAAGGATGCTGTAAATCATGTGGACGGATAAAGGAAAAATTGAACGAATTTGGAAATGATGGGTGAGGAAATCAGTTTGTGGAAGAGTTTTACAGAAAGAAGAGACAGGCTGGTAGCTCATATATTGATACATGCAGGATTGGTTAACTTGTTATTGGAGGGAACAATCGAAGGTAAGAATTGTAGAGGAAGATAGAGATTAGAATATATGAAGCAGCTAATTGAAGACGTGTGTTATGAGGGGTATGTTGAAATGAAAAGGTTAGCACAAGATATGAAGGGATGGAGGATTTCAGCTAAGCAGTCGAGAGACTGATGACGGCAAAAAAATAAATAAATAAGAGATGAGAATCCAAAACTATTTCATATCTGTTCACCCACTACGCTCGTTAAATTATGGATACTGATGATTCCGAAGCAAGGTAATACATATGAATAGTGATTTTGGAATAATAAGGTACATTCATAATAGACAAATAACGCCTTAATGTCATAGAAATAAAGGATTGTGATTAAATGGAGGCACTTCAGTTATTATTCTGCAAGTTTTTGGAATGTGTGTGTTTTTTAAATAGAAAGTTTACGTGAATGTTTCTTTTTTTTACTGAAATTATTCTTCCATTGTATTTTTCTGTCCATAGCTACAGCAATGATATGTGTATCTGCCGTTTGGGGCTTACGTTAAACTTGGGCGAGGGCCAGAAAGCGCTTAGAACGGGTTATGGGCGCCTCCTGTAAACCGCCTCGATATCGGATACCGTTTGCGATCGGACTTGGTTCAGTGCCATCTGTGATAGCTATCTCCAACACTAATCAAAGACTGATGGTTTGAAGCCCTCAGTAAAGTTATTATTTATTTGTATTGGACGTGTTAGAGGTGCTTTCTGTGAAGTGCCCTGGAAGTCGAAAACCTATATGGACTGTAATGATGTAGGAAATACAAATAACTGTATAGCTTCATAGAGAATTATCAAAACCTACTATAACTTACCCTTTTTGTGTATTTCTAGCATATTCAAATCCTATCTCTGATCATTCAACGATGATTATAAATAATTTTACAATAATGTCCTTTACCTTGTCGTGCTCATTAAGACTTTCCACCAGGAAAGACACACTTTTTTGTAGTCTCTTTTTACTAAGACGGACTTCAATGCTCACCATTCGGTTATAATTCACCATCTCTCTTCTGAAATAAACGTTTATACTATACCTGAAATTCTCTTATGATTTCTTTCTTTAAATCAAATCAACAGCACTATACTACTCCGCTTTATATATCACTTTTTAACACTACGAATAATTAACATAACTTCAATATTAATGGCGTTCTGTTTGGTTTCAGCCGTAAATATTTTCCGTAATTCAAATTCCTTTAATTATAATCCGGCATCTCTCAACAGATGTCCTTTCCACTCTCATCTCATTCCGTTCATATTATACATCTCTTCACTGTCAATTTCCTTCATTCAATCCTTCTTCATTCTTATTTTGTAATCCCCATGACAAGCCCTCACATTTTCTCCATACCATCAGAGATTCTTCAGAAACATCTGATTAGTATTTTATATCACCACTTTACATTTAGTATAAATAAAATAAATATTTTTCAATCTTATGTTTTACATTTTACAAAGTAACGAGACGTGTGACCTTTACACAGCAGACAAATTCGGGTTCGTAATGTGATTATGTATTTTGCAGTCTCCACAGTTACAAGATGACTATCGGTGGGCTGGTAGATTTTGCGAAATACATTTACTACGGTAGTGAGTTGTGACGTTATTGTCTGTTTCTTATGAAATTTGCTTATTAACTGAATAATTTTTTAGTGTATCATGGTTAATTGGAAATTTTCTATTTAAGTTGTTTTGTTTACTATTTGTGGTGGCCAAAGAGAAAAATCAGATTTTTTTTTTTGACATTGTACAAAAATCAGTACAATTTTCGTGTATTGCAGTATTTAGAATTAATTTTTGTTGTTTCCATTACTGGATCTATCCGCGTACATTATGTTTCTGTTAACACGAAATTTCTCATAACTTGATCCTCAATGCAGCAATAAGACATTAGAATTAAATACGGACATTCAGATACTAACTTCTTGTTTGATGTTTTCTCGCTGCATTGCTTTGAAAAGAATAATTCTGAGTAGACTTCTGTGAATCAAAGTTTGTGTGTCGGCCAAGACGGTTAATATCATCATAAAAGCGTTTACGTAATTTAAATTCCAGGAGTTTATACTTTGTTAACAGAGACTTTCTGTGTGTTTTTCTTGAAAAACTGGAATCATTACATAAAGTTGTTTTCAGCCGAGAGAACATCTGTAATCTCTAGACAACCTATTTAAATCTTTCTTTTTACCGTGATAAAGAGAGGTAGAAGTTTCTAGATTAAATATTACGGTTATTTAAATGTTAGATAATCTTAGAGAATAGGTTTACACAAGAGTGGTCAAGATATGTGGAACATATTAATTTAATAAGTGTATACTTTTGTCTAATACCACCCTGCAGGAAACGATAATTATTTGATTAGATTCAGTGGTATGTAACATCTTAAATGAGATGTTTAATTCTGTCTTGAATTGACTGTCAACATTTCGTGAAAATATTATAATTTTTGATATTCTTAACCAATGTTTACATTTAATCTCATATAATTTGAAGCTCAAAACGAGGTTTTAGTTAATATAGTTACATTGAACAAATCTGAATTTTATTATAATGCAATTAAATACAATTGAATTCACAAGAGAAGAACATACTCTGCAATCTCAGTAGCTTCTTACGATACTGTAATTTTGAGTAAACTACAGATTTAGTTCCTAAACTTGAAAGAAATTGCTGTAACGATAATTCAGTTACTGTACGACATTAATCATTTCTAGGCCATTTAATGGGATCATAAATTATGTTACTATGTATTCGGATAAGAAAAAAAGAAATTATACTTTACACGTATGTTCGTTTGGGCAAACTAGACTACGTTTTTTGGCTTGAATGTTTACATATCAGTGTTACAACTAGAGTTCTTAGCCCTAGAAGGGACCTACAATTTAAAATGGAATCCGCGCCGCGGAAGCGTTCTGGCGTACTTCACATTACACAGTAAGCTGTGCTAGAGGTGAAGGTGGGGTTAAGGGTTGAGGAAAATCCGCGCCGAGACAGGGATTCGAATCGAGGATCTTTCCATCTCCAGTCAGATGTCTTAACCACTGAGCCACCACATAGATCCTTATGCTGTGTAATAAAAACTAAGAAATAGTTTTTACTCCTCCCGGGTGAAATTTAGGCTGCGAATTGGAAGAACCTCAGTTTGGAAACCGCATGGTAAGCCAAACTTAAATGGAGAATTAATTTCTTCTCTATGTGTATCATGTGTAGTCATGTAAGAAACTTCGTCGTGTGCACACCTCCCGAGCCACATGACTCATTCTCTTTAACATGAAGAAGGTTTAAGACCGAAATATTGTGTATTTCTGTGTTCGTGATATATGTTCTTCTCCCGTCGTTGCCTTCAACTTTGGTGAGTGATGAGTCATTTTCGTTTTCCTTGTAATTTATATTGCCTAAAGCCGTTTCCTTTTTCCTTTGTTTAATTGCAATGTGTATCATTAGAAGTTAGCTCTAGATAATTAATCACGCAATTATGACGCGGTATTTGTGCACAATATTTATAAAGAGATTATCGACAAACTGCCTGCGTCAGAAGCAAAGCCTGTTGTGAAGTTGTTCACAGAGTGATCATTATAACATTACAGATACTGTATGCTCGTGCATCACGCAAAAACAGGACCAATGGGCAGAGTTCTAAGAAGCTTCGCACAATGACACTTTGAGTCCCCAGATAGCACGTAGGATACTTTTTATCCACATTAGTAACACACTCTCAGATGATACAGGAGCTAAAAACAGTAAATTTTGAAATTTTTGTCCCAGTCAGCACAACACGCATAAAATAATAAATGGATTTTAACCAAAAGACACATTGTGATGGCTTATGTAGTAATCGGAACATACAGGACACTTTTATTGAGATTAGTAACATAGTTACGACAAAACCGTAAGTTTGGTAATTTTTATCTATCTGTTCGCGCATTTTGCAAAGACTAATGAACGCATAACGAAATTTCACATAGCGATAGCATACATCGTCACTTAACATACAAGATACTTTTTTTTTTTTTATCTAGATCAGTAACGTAGTTCTCGATATCACAGAGGCAAAAATCCTAAATTTTGGAGTTTTTGTCTGTGTACGCGTTTCTCACGAACCACTGGGTTTCAGTGTCACTACACACTGGCTTACTAGCGGCCTATTTCGTCCATGATACGGAGGCCAAAATATTAAATTTTAGAATTTTTGTATGTGTGTGCACGGGTGAAACAACAGAAAAACATTTCCTCGGAATGGTATATAATGATAGCTTATGTCACGTTAGTGATAGCTTATCTTTAGGTGATCCAATGACGCGCTTTAAAATTTTAAGAGGACGCTAATTCAATTGTTCAGTAATAGAGTCTACGCTTTTATATAGATATAAATCAAGAAATCACTTCGTACATACGCCAGACCAGTGTGCTATGCGAATAATACTCAAGTGTGCCTGTCCGTGATCCTAAACCATAAAATCTTCTGTGTTAGTCGGAGTTTCAAAGAGTGGTAGAAACAAATTTTGCACTAGACGTGTTCAAAGCATTCGAAGGAGAGGGGGCGATTCAAGAGAGAGAGAAAAGCAGGACTACTCCTCTGCTTCTTCCTATGCATGGCATTTCTCTGGAACTTCGTTTGCTAACTGACAGCACAAATCTCAAGTTCTGCGTGGACGAAGTTGCGGGAACAGGTAGTTAATTAATATAAATATACGTGGGGTGATCTGAAATCAAGGCCCACCTTCCTGGAGTGTCGTCCGTTATAGAGAAATTAGTAGCGTGCGGTAACTCTAAGACATGCGGTTAGTAACTGTGCAGAGTTTCAGCCACCCGCCACCTACAGCGCTAGCTGTAAGTAAACACAAAAGGCGAAACGTTTGGAAAACTGATCTCGTGAAGATATCCGTTCTGTCAATTCAATTTATGTGGGCGAAATATGTAACCGCGGCTGAAATTCACCTGCAGAATTCTGCCTTGAACCTGAAGAATCAAAATTAATTTGGCACCGGGGTTTGTCTTCCATCGCAATTAAAACAAATTGAAAAAAAAATCAAGTAAATAATAATTTTCTTATTAAAGTTATAGCTTAGCAATGGATCAAAATTCTTTTCCGTTCTCATCTATCATTCCACATCTTAATCATTTTTCTTTGTTTCTAATTCTCACCTCCTGCAGTCTACGAACATACCTTATAACTTTCATCTCTCCTTATAACGTGTGCACCTTTACTGTTGAATTTTATTGAGAGCATACACTATTAACAACACAGTTACGAAATTCGTAGCAGTATAATGTTAGTAGAGTCTACTTAGGGGGGGGGGTTCTAGTTTTGCCAAAGTTTACAATCATCCCCCCCCCCCCTTTCCGAAATGATTTCCTATATCAAGTTACAAGGTCAACGGAACCTATCTGAAAATCTTAGCTCATCAAATAATCCGTGCTTAATATCACATTGTATAAACCGCCAATGTGACCGCTTTAATATCTCCAAAATAGCTTCAAACCGTCTTTCTTCAATATCTTGATTAAGAGGTTTGACAGTTTTCTGCAATCATCTAGGCAAATACTGGGAGTTCCCACAATTTCCACGACAAAAGTAAACACTTTACAGGCGAATTATTTCTTAATATGCAGAACATAGCATACAAATACCTGAAAATGTCGTGTAGTTACGTTTCATATTAAGTCATATCATTGTCTCATCTTTTAACTTCCACGATAATTTGTGGAATGTTGTTAATGGATAAATACACTGTTCTGTTGTGGGGCTATCATAATAGTTGAGAAATAAGACACAAATTTACGCGTTACGTCAGAGGATCACGATATTTGGTGTAAGATATTCCAGAATGAGGAGCTTAGCTGTAAGAACATTGCTACTGTGTTAAACGTATTCTGAGTGAAGTAATTAACCCAAAAGATTGCGTAGAAAAATCGAGAAGAATCTGGGAAACTTAAAATTTCACTCATTTACTATTAATCGTGATAGTCTAATAGAATTATTCTAGCCCACATGCCAAAAATTACTTTCCCTGACTATCGTTACAAAATTAATTCTTTTAAACAAATTCTATCTGAAACAACATACCAAATATTATTATTCAGTAATAAATTTTCTAAAATTTTTATTGATGAACTATCGGTAACTTGAATTACAGGTATAAGAACTTCTGACTTGTAATATAATGTCCTTTGTAATGTCAAAACATAATCCAACGCAGATAGTACGAATTATAGGGCTTAAGAAGGGGGCTTAAGAAGGGGATGAGGTAGTAATTGAAAAATATACCCCCCCCCCCAAAAAAAGAAACGGTGCAGTGGTAACCACAGTAAACGCCGAAATCTTCGTCTAGGTATCACAGGACATTCCGATTTGACATTTTTAAGTTAACCTGATTTCGTTTGTTCTTTCTTTCAGCATAAAGCAGAGAGTAAAAATAAGTCCTGTAGAAAGATCAGCACAGCGGAAGATATGATAGGAGCCTGATTCGACCCCAATACCATTCAGCTGAGCGGGTCTGAAGTTAGTGGAGCGAGGAGGCCTAATGCTGCCCCGGCTTCCCCTGCCGCGAACTCCAAAGCGAGCCTAATGCGGTGTGCACACATAATTCAAGAGGACGGTGAAGATTAAAGCAGCAGGGCTGTAGTTGGCAGCTACCTGTGGCACCAAACCTGTCGCCTTTGATTTCCCTCTCAGATCGACGGCGAATTCCAATATCAGTCTTACAGACGCAATCAACTGTGACGGCGTCTCTAGAAGAATCGGCTGTGGGCAAAAAGAGAAATATCGACGAGTCGATTTTTCTCTTTTTAAATATGATACTACTGCAGGCTCCAGTAACGTAGGGACTGACTTGCGATGAAATTAATTGTTCGAATCTGACCTCAGGAAAGAGTAGTTTTAATTAAGTATTATATTCATCGTTTGGTATCCCTACTATGATACTATCAATTCTGTAATACTAAAATACTTGGTGTTCGTGTCGTAATGCCTTTCATGCTATGACGTCACGCTCTCGGCCTTCCTTGGGGGCTAACAATTGCCAGGTATGTTTTCACTCTATGTCCGTAAATGTGGCTACTGCAACAAGCTATTATGTTTCTGTAATTGTTCAACATGTTTTAAATTACAAACCAGCCACAAATTAAAGTATTGTATATCGTTCAAATCCACATATTAATTATTAGTTGATTAACGTTTATTTATATTGGATCGACGTGAAGAGAAATATATATGCACAATATTACTACAAAATCGATGTTATGAACGTTATTTTATAACAGTTCTCTTTAGTTAACCAACTGCGATGAAATCAATTGCCAGAACACTTCGTTCAACCAGTCATTTTTGACGGGAAATAAAACACAAAACAGTTTGCATAATAAGTTGCAATTGAGAAATCAACCATTTTTTTTTTAAAAAAAAATGTCTATCTGTTTGATTGCTATTCACTCATAACTCATGGACAAATTTTCGTGAGGGTTTCCAAAATTGTGCTGGCCAGTCTCCCTTAGGTATGTTGCAGTTAGGAAACTGAAATAAAGAAACACGTATGCACAAATTTAATTCCTTGATGGTATTATTCAATATTGTTTATTGCCTAAGCCTTACGTAATTCTTCTATTATAAATGTTTACGGTGATTAGAAATAACGCATTTCAACGCACTGTAACAATACTTCCATGTTTAAACAAATCAACTTGAAGCTAACGTACACAGGTTTTAGCCCGTGTAGTTGGATGCGCGGGTAGAGTGTTCTGTTAGAAGTAATCTTATCTGTCAGTGCTATCTATTTTTAATACAAATGGCCGTACGATAAATGTATATATGTAAATCAAAACATTAGTGGAATAACTTAGTTTGAAGACCTGATTTACTCTCTGTTCCGGGAAATTTCACAAATTGCGTCTGCGAACGAAATTGTGTAACAAAATCGTACTCAAAATTATTTCCGTGCACAGGAATTTGATTAACGCACAAATTCCGACGCAATGCAGTGCCGTGTCCCGACAGTGCCTGCTTCACCAAGACGCTCAACAAATTATAGGTATGGAGTCTCCACACCACACATGTTGTCCTCAGAATCACATGTCTTTGTCATCGCCAGCTGTAAGTTGTTTCTTCTCGCACTGGCAGCCTGCAAAAGTTCATGTGTTGGCCTCGACTATGAAACCTGCAAACATCGCATACATTTTTTTTATATATCTATATAAACTAGCTGGTACCGATGACTTAGTTCGTATTTTTAAAGAATTTGGATTGACAGCTACCGACATCTAACAACGATAGTGCACGATAGGAGACTCGATGCTATTACCACATACAAATGCCAGTCATCTGCGCTTTGTATGCTATTTCAGGCAGCAAAGCAAAATTTACGGACACACATGTCTTTGGACGAAATACGAAAATATCCTTGATCGACCACTTTCAACCACCATATCTCCCACAATACCACAGTTACAGAAATTCGGCCTACGTTGTTATCGAAAGGTGACTTTGTGTTACTACCACACACAAACGCCAGTGATCTGCGAGAGATAGTTTTCGCTGAAAAGTGATACACCAAGACACTTGCGTCTTTGACAGAAATATGATATTGCCGCAGGTCGACCACTTTCAACCCTCGTATCACCCACACCGCCAAAACTATCGACATCTAACAACCATAGTGCACGACAGGGGATAGGATTCTACTACCACACATAAACACCAATGGTCTATGCTATGTAGTTGTGTCAGGAATGAGAAGTATAAGGAGACACAAATTTTTGGTCGAAATATGAAAACGCTCTGCATTGACCAACTTTAATCATCATATCTCCAACATCGCCACAGTTTTCGCCAACGTTGTGCACGACATGAAACTCAATGCTACTTCCGCACACAAACACCAGTGATCTGTGCTTGGTAGTGGTGGCTGAAAAGTGAAATATAGGAAAAAAAACATCTATTTTTATACATATATATAAGATAAGATATAAGATTATGTATGTTGTTTTATATCTCTTACTTTCTAATCCGAACGCAAAATATATAAGTTGTACTGTAATTACTGTTCTTTTATACAAGGAGAGTCAAAAAGGACTTAACAACTTTGGAATGATAGAGAAATTTATTGAGGCAACTTACAGAATCGGTAGATGTGTCATTTTGTAGCAAACAACCTCAAGTTTCAGATAAAAGTGTCAAGTGTCATTTTGGTTCGATGTGACTACCATGTGTCATGCGGCAAACAACCCACCGGTAATCAATTTCTTCCTACACTCGTTGCAGCAAATCGGGCGATCTTGTGCAACGGCAGCGTAGATTCGATTTTTCAGGTCGGCCAAATTGTTTGGTAGGGAGGAACATACACACGATCTTTAATGAAACCCCAGAGAAAGAAATCCAGTGGTGTCAAGTCTGGGCACGCTACACCAGTGTAAGTAGCCATTTTAACTGTGCACTACGCTAGCGCCCCTGGTGGCGGAATGGTTGTTGTTTGTTTGCTACAAAATGACACATCTACCGATTTTGTTAGGTTATCTCAACAAATTTCTATATCATTCGAAAGTTCGAAAGTCTTTACTGACTCAACCTAATTTAGTTCTGTCATCACTTACACAACTCGTTTGTTTAATGTCCCATGTGAACGAAGTTGTGGGGTACAGAGAGTAAAGAATACTTCGATATGAATCTTGGAGTATCTTGGAGTACGGCATAATGAAATAAGAGTCTTTTTTGCCGCTCATGATGGTTTAGTGGATAGTGCACTGGAGTTACGTTACAATGGTCGCCGGTTCGAGTCATATCTAGGGAATGGGTAGCCTCGTTTCCCTTTTAGTATTTATTGCGGTATCCTTAATCGCAAAATTTAACGGTAATTTTTAATATATATTTCAGTTCACTCAGAAACAGTTGTTATGTCTAAAAGTCCGGGTGAGAGTTATTTTCGTTTCTATTTTTAAATTTCTTTTGGAAAAAAGTGGTTAAGTTTCCTCACTCACAACAGAGTGGTCCATCGTCTTTGCTGGAATTATTTAGGGCACTTAAACTCAACTTCATTTCTGTCAAAATTTGTTTTGCTCATGGAACTATGCTAAGATTCTCCGTGTTTCGGAAGCCACGAAAAATTATTGGTTCATTTGGATTGACGGGTTAGGTCGGGCTATGGGCCATAGCCCGCCGAAACGACAATAATTAGGTGTCTCGCGGATAAGAATGTCACACGCATGAAGTTATGTCTCCATCCTGGTGAAACGTAAATAAACACAGAAGGTTAAAACTTTGTGTCCGATTACGCACAATGCGCGAAAATATAATTACGAGCTGACTTTGTGTCCTTTATCCCAGACGAACCTTTCTTGTTAAAAAAAGTACGGACAAACAAGCAGAGGACAAGTACAACTTTATTTGAGCACTCTGTCTTTGACGCTATTTGGTGACAGCTGCAGCTGCACAGTGGGCCGTGTTTTTCCTTCCCCACGTGCCCCACGCTACGCCGATGGCCTCTGACCTTTTTGCAGGCACGCGTTCCCTCCCCCTTTCCTTCTTGCTGTTTAAAAACGGACACAAAGCCGGCTGTTCTGCCAGTGACGACAAGCGGTTATCCTTCCTCTCAGAATAAATTATTTTCTGAGGAGCTTTTTGTGCCTAGCCTTGGTTGTATCAACCAAGTGAAAGATCTGCAAGATGATCGTAAAAAATCTGTGATCGCTTTTTAAACAATATGTTATTAAAAAAAATATAGCTTTCGGCTCTTGAAGCTGGCTCTACGCTGACGAGCCAAAACATTATAACACTGCCTACCGCATGACATAAACCCGTCTGGTTTTTAATTATTATTATTATTATACTTTTGGCTTTACGCCTCGTCGACGTAGAGGTCATTAGAGGCGGGAAAGGACTGAGGAAAAGGAAAGGGAAGGAATTCGGCCATGGCCTTTTGAAGAAAGCATCTCGACATTCGCCTGGAGTAATTTGGGAAAACAATGGAAAACCCAAATCTGGATGCCTGAACGGGGATTCGAACCGGCGTCCTCCCGAATACGAGACCAGAGTGTTAACCGCTCACTCAAGACGTTCGGTAAAGCCGTCTGGTAATGTGGGTACGTCATGGGGTAACTAAAGTATACAAGGGGAGCCGAGACGCATCGGAGACATTCCAGTGACGGTACACGTTTGGCAAATTGGGAAATCCACTGACATTAAGTGACTTTCACAAAGAGCAGGTGGGTACGGCCCGGCGCCTGGGAACTAGCATCTCAGAAACGGGGAGGCTGGTCTGTTGTTTGGATACTACTGTTGAAAGCATCTACTACTGTTGAAAGCATCTATGGAAAGTAGTTGAATGACCGTGAAACCACGAGTAGGTGACAAGGTGGTGGGCGCCTACGGTACATTACAGAATGAGAATGTCGGACGCAGGCTTGCCCGCTCCGTAAAACAAGATAGGCGGCGATCTGTGGCAGATCTGACGGCAGAGCGCAAAGCCGGTGCTGGCACAAGGGGTTCGTAACACACCGTTCAGCACCTATTGCTGAACAAGGAGCTCCGCAGAAGAGAGTCACTACACCTCCCATGTTGACGATTTCAATTTTTTTCTTTTTTTTCCAAAGGGATATATGCTTCCTTGATGAAGAGGTTATAAGAGACGGAAAGGGACTGGGGGAGGGTTGGGGGAACGTGAAAGGAATTCGATCATTGTCTTTTTTGAAGGAACCGTTCTAGTATTCACCCGGAGTCATTTTGAGAAACCACGGAAAACCGAAATCTGGATGCTCGGACTAGGATTCGAACCCATGTCTTCCAGAATGCGAGGCCAGAGCATTAACACTCAGCCACCACGCTCGGACGAAAATCTCCTTAAAACACTTTTAAATTTATTGTTACTTTAAAAATATGACAGAATGTTTAGTATTAATTAACTCTTGTCAAAAGAAAAACACGTTTATAATATCGGAAAGAAACATCACGAGTGGACATTTAGTAACATGGCTTTTAAAAAAAATATTTTAAACTGAATTAAGCTTATCTTGTTGTCAGTTTGAGGGTTAATTACGCCAATGACTGAGTACAGTGGACCCTTTGCTGGACCCTGGGTTGTGCTATTCTATCGGCATGACATGCGGTTCCAGGCTGGAATGTGCGCACCTTACTCTGCAGCATACTGGAACGATTCCGAGCGTGGTGGGCGAGAGGACGCGGCTCAAATCCTAATCCAGCCATCTCGAGTTCACTCTTCCGTGGTTTCCCGAAATCACTTCAGGCAAGTGTCGAAAAAGGCCATGGCCGATTTCTTTCCGTTCTTTGTCTCCAATCCCCTCCTACCTCTAACGACCTCGACGTCAATAAAGCGTAGAAACCTAAGCACAAAAAACTGGAATACTCTCTCTTTATCACTCTTAGTCCAAAAATTGTTCTCCAACTTCGTTCTTTCTGTGCCAATCACAGCTTGCTAGAAACTCAGAAATATACATGCCACTTTACGTTATCTTGGAGAGCGTAACTTCACATACTAGCAGAATCTTCAAGAAATTGTCCCCCTAGGCTGTCCCTGCCAACATGGTCACCTCTTGCAGTAATTTGATATTTCACGCGGCTGTCGTAAGTTTCTATCTATCATGAATCGTTCTCTTCCCTTGTGTCAGGTACGACGGTCTTTTCTTTAGTTTTTGACGAAATACCGTAGCGAATTTAAATGCATGCGTCCGTAGACAGCACTTTTATTTATTCACACACACTTAGTCTTTCAATACTACACTTGTTTTGGCGGGTATCTCTTGACAAAGCTAACTAGGAAATGTTCTTTTACGCCAATCAGATGTATGACTCTGTCCCTAATCCACTGAGGAACCACTTTCCGTCGGGACTTACGCGCTGTCAAAGGATTGATACCCCTCGCCTTCCCATTGAATGACTTTTACTGATAATTTAATCGACTGAATTTTTGGAAAATTGTTTTTATTCCCTTTCGATAATGTGTCTTATTTCAATTGTCTTACTAGCCATGAAGTCTCTAGTTACGGCGTGTGAGACAAGCTTTGATTTTCCAACAGCAATGTCATGGCAGGCTGTGGCTAGGCTGAAATGCTTGGACCACAACGACAACCGACATTCCGTGTTACAGCATAAAGCACGAGTAATTTAGTTTAATTAGTGATTTGAGCTGATTTCATGAACGCCATGTTACTGACGTCACTACGTCTTGCAGATTAATTTAGCTCCACGTGGCCCGGATCAGGATAAAAATTAATGTTGCGCGCTACAGAATAAGGTGGTAGGATTCCTCTTTTTATTTTTAACTTGCACCTGATTTCATTGGCATCGTATTAGTCTACTCAAGAAATTAATTAAGCACCATGTAAGTAGTTCACCTTGACCCTTGATGATTTTCAGCTTCCCTTAGCACCTACTGAAGAGGTGAGCCACTGGTATTTAATTAGTCAATCTACCATCTTTCTGTGCTTCCTCGTGGTATCCTCTCTCAACGTTCACTATTAAATGACTTAAAAAGAACGTTGCAATCGTATATCTGCGAAAACATAATTTCCGTTATTACTAAGTTATGGCAGAGTTAAGTTGCATAGACGTTAGTTATTACCTTAAGAATTAACAAGTTAATAAATCTAAATTGGTAAGATGTATCTGAAATACCAGAAAATTAATAGGAGAAAGTTTAGGCAGTCGGTTAAGCTGTTCGAAAATTGCTGACTCGACTCAGCAAGAATTAGGAAATTATTGATAACTAGCTGGTACCACCGACTTCGTTCGTGTCTGTAAAGTATTTGGATTGACAGCTACCGACATCTAACCACCGTAGTACACGATAGGAGACACTATACCACTACCACACATAAACACCAACGGTCTATGCTATGTAGTTGTGGCAGCAGAGTGATATATATGGAAAGACATGTCATTGGTCGAAATACGAAAATGCCCTGCATGGAGCACTTTTAACCATCATTTCTCCCACACTACCACAGCTATCGACATTCGCCCAACGTTGTGCACGACAGGAAACACCATGCCACTTCCACACACAAACACCAGTGATCTGTGCTAGGTAGTGATAGCTGAAAAGTGAAATATAGGAAAACACACGTCTATTTATATATATATATATATAAGATTTATAATGAATAAAAGTTAAACTATGAATTTAAGCGTCGTTAGATACAGTTAGTTAAAGAAATTTTGTGTATGGACAAGTAATTTTTGGAAAACGGGTTTCTCCTAAGAATCTGACAGATTTCGGTGGTGGTGTTAATTTACAAATAAGATCGTTAATTTTATGTTTCATGAGGCACCGATGTGTCATTTAAAAATCACTTTGAATTTATACATTTCGTGGTCCAGACTGCCATTTGTAACCATGTGTGGAAGAACACTTTTAAACAGACTTTTTTATTTCTGCAAGCTACTGAAAATTTTTAAGTGTAACATGTCATTTTTTAGATCATGAAACGCATTTTTCCGATTCTACTTTTTTCAATACTAGATATCGAAATAAAATAAGTCTCTTATCATCCAAAATGTAATCCAAATTATGAATCTCTTCTAACAAGGGACACATTCAACCCGGGGCCGGTGCTAGGAATTTCGGGCCCGGGGTAAAATGGGCGACCCTTTGCCCCTACAATCGGTATTCGGGGCCCCTCCATCAGCCGGCGGGCCCGGGTAGTTTTGACCCGCTTACGCCCCCCCCCCCCTAACGCCGGCCCTGATTCAACCACGAACGCTGGGAACCGCACAAAAACATGCTTAGAACAAAAAGCGATCGTAAACAAAAAAGTGGTGTGTGTCATTTCCATGCAAAACGTTGCGTTCTATCTCAAGTAACATTTTAATAGAGAGAAACAAAGTAACAAAATAGCAATACCACATGAAGGAAAATATACGTAATTCAATGACGCCAGTGTATCATTACACTTTAAATCAACAGTGCCAAATACTCTCTGCTTAAAGTATTTAATATATCGCAAAACACGCATATACAGCAGTACCACACATATGATAGTGCTTATATTAGTCCTCAAAGTGCAGATGCGGGATTTCGATGAAGTGACTAAAACAAAGTGAAAGAGAACAATGTGCACACCTCACTAAAACCGCGTTATCATTCTCCAAATCACTTTCGCCTTCATGCAGTCAAATATCAAAAGCCTCACTAATTATGTTCTCAAATAATGATGTTGGTATGTTAATATCATAACCTGTCTTGGACTGCGAAAGTGATTTGGTATGTGGTAACGTGGCTTTAGTGAGGTGTGCACTTTGTTCTCTTTCACTTTGTTTTAATCACTTCATCGAAATCCCGCATCTATAATCGTAATCATGTGTGTGGTACTGTTGTATATGCGAGTTTTGCGTTATATTAAGTACTTTAAGCAGAGAGTTTTTGGCACTGTTGATTGAAAATGTAATGATACAATGACGTCATTGAATTACGTATAACTTCCTTCATATGGTATTGATATCTTATTACTTTGTTTCTCTCTATTAAAATGTTACTTGAGGTAGAATGCAACGTTTTGCATGGAAATGACACACACCACTATTTTGTTTATGATCGCATGTTTTCGTACGGTTCCGAGCGTTCGAGGTAAAATGTGTCCTTTGTAAGCTGAAAGGGTTGTCTAGTTTAAACAATATCTTCAGAAAACCAAAGCTTTTTCATCTTACCTTTGGCCAGGGAAAATATATGTATTCCCCGGGGACTCAGCAAAGCCTTCAAAGCACTCCTGGGAGAGCACACACTTGCGCCTCCTCCTCGCCGTCCCAGAAAGCATTTCGGCAAATAATGTTCGCGAACAGACTACAAATAACGGGGAGCCTCTTTCAGTGTCAAATAGAAACATAGCCTGATAGGACGGAAGACGGCAGTACGCACTATGTTGTGTCCGGTGAGAAAGACTTAATCAGAGCCAAATAACAGACGAATTAATTTTTTTTTATTCGAAATATAGTAGGCCTATTACCCTCAGTTACAGGCAGACTGGCATCCATATCTTGGCGAGGGAAAAAATATCTATAGGAATAGGTACAATCACAACTAGTTTAAATTACAACAAAATTACATATTTTGATAATCTTCTATAAACTTAAAAAAAACTTGATCATTTTGAAAGTTTTTGTTGCTATTCAAGTTCCTGCAATATTGGATACAAATTATGGTAACAAGCCAATACGTCGGAACTTACAAAAATTGTCCTATCGGTCTTAAGTTTAGTACATACATTCCTTAGGCGATAATATTTGATTTAAAGTGTATAACGTAAGCTTCGAAAGCGTGAAAATGAGGAAAAATCACTTCAAATGTGGGTAGATGCACATATGTTATTAAGCAAGGAATACACGTTATTAAATGTCGATATTTTTCTGTGTGTTTCTTACTCTTAATTCTTGGTCCAGGCTGCATTTCAACCTAACCACAACTGCTATTAGCAAAAATTAAAACCAACTTAAATGCTGAGTAGCAAACATTCGTTACAGTAGACACCATGTTTTTCCCTGAAAGGTAGGCTGCCATGCAATATATCTTAACACTGAAAAACAATATGTCAGCCCGCACAGAGAAATCGTAAATGTTACTTGATTTTCTACTTATTACGTATCTGCAATTTGAATGTGGAAAGCAGTTTTTATTCAATAATGAAGACTTAAAAACACGTGGAATAAATGTCAAAAGCTATTAACGTGTATTTCTTGCGTAATAACATGTATGCATCTACCCACATTTCGAACGATTTTTCCTCATTTCTTCATATTCGAAGCTTACGTTATACACTTTTAATGAAATATTATGGCCTAAGGAATGTGTGTAGCAAATTTCAAACCGACAGGACAATATTTGTTGGTTCCGACGTATTGGAGTGGAGCCCAAATTATAATTCAGTTTTTTAAAGGTAAGAATCTGGAACAGAAAGAGCTAAGAAAATTATTTTAAAATTTAAACAGAAATTCATAAGTTTTCAATATTTAATTTCCTGTGACTATACATATATAAATCTGTAAATGGGCTACTTCTCTTTGCCGTTGTTACCACATCGCGCAAAAACTACGGAACCAATTTGGACGAGTTTTTCACCGTTTGAAAGCTTATGTTCTAGCTTAAGATCTGCGGTGTACCTTATCACTCCTGGAATGGAGCAAGAACCAGAATAAATCACAGATCACACCACATCTTACAACAAAATTCCTTTCTTAACCTCAAAACATACTGATCAAACATCATAGATAAACTCTATATTCTATGCTCTATAAATTCTGTTGATATTGTTTTTACTACTTAATTTTAGATACTTATTTCTTCAGTTTTCTGAATACATTGAAAGCTCAAATCAAACCACTACATCAAAGATTAAAACTACAATCAACTGTGATATTTATTTTCCAGCAAAGATTGCAACGATACTACATTACAAACATCACACAGAATCCTAATAAGTTTCTTTTTAATATCTATATTAAAACTTGAACGCATTTATGTACAATATTCCCTCTTCATAATAGAATACCTTCCTTCACGCAGCTTTATGAACATTTCATTATTTAATATCTTACTTTTTCTTAGTTACATTACGTTAATCTTTAGAGAAAACTAAGATCAAAGCTTCCCGATAGAAACACCGGAAATAAGAAAGTAGCTAAAAGAAAGAATTTTTTTTACATGGAATTTAGGTTCTTTTACTTCTCGGGGATAATAATTGCTATTAAAAGATAAAAATAAAAAGATAACTGTTAATATTACTCGACACATGTATGTTCAGGTGGGCGAAGCAGCAGACAAATACTAGCTATTAATATTAGAACCGTCTAATGAAAATCCTATGTCTCGTACATACTCTACATTACAGGCGGAAATTACTGACATCATTTAAAAGATAGTGGAAACGGATTTACACATGAAATTTTGCGCTGAACCTGAATCTGGAATGGTTAATATTCTTTGGCATATAACAATTAGGAATTGGCTGTTTCTTTTTTTCCCGGTGTTTGGCCTCGTCAACATAGGTAGTGGAAAAAAATTACATGAAATTGCAATTTGCGGAAAGCAAGAAGAATAGAACAAGATGAACATCATCCATCAGCGTATCGAAATAGATGTAAGAGCGACATTCCAAGTTCATTAAACCATCTACACAACTAATTCCATTAAATCACCCCTTGCTTTCGTTGTTCAATGCCAAGTAATAATAAAAAGCATAAAAATTGTATAAAAAAGAAGTACTGTGTTGGACAGTGATTAAAGCTATTGACCTTGAGGCATTGCTGGATTCTCATATTATAATGCGTCATAAAATAGGTGAGTGTGAACTCCAGTCAGAGCTACTTTAAATCTGAAGAAGGTGGTGGCTGCTTCTACAGAGCTAATAGTGAACATAACACAGATGTCAGAGATTAAAAATATAATACAGATGTCAGAGATTAGAAACATAATAAATAATCAAGAAATGGGAAGTTAAATTTATGATAAGTTTTTAACGTTATTTAAATATTCACTGGATTGTGTAATGAAAGAAACCGAAGAGATTAAATTAGAAAAAGAAAAGAAAAACTACTGACATGAATTTTACTGAATTTTGCGAAGAAAAATTTCAAACTCCCAGAACGATTAACAAAACCCAGGAAATGTAAAGGGAACGCTGTAAGCTAAAGCAAACGTAGAGTTGCGTGTTCAGTGACCAGAAAAGGGGAACCGACATTCTCTTTGTATGTATTAAAGGCTAATGAAAGTAATAAGGTGAAAAGAGACAAAGCGCGCTATTCGTTTAGAGTTGAAAGTTTACAAAGTATCTCACATGCTGTTGCATTGCTTCACATTCTCAAGAAAAGGTATTTAGCAAAACATTAAGGTAGTTAAAAAAAACCACTTTTCCAGACATGTGTTGTAACTCTTATCAAAAGTATTTGTGCCGTGTTTCATAGTTTAACTAGTGTGTAGGGAAATTGCCACCGGAGCGTGTGCTCCATTGCAATTAAATTAAATTAAGTATTAAGGTGCAACGAAACCTAACATCTTAATTTCCTCGGATCATTATAGCGCTTTTGAACATTATTAAGCCTTTCGCAAGCTGTAGCTTACAGACTGGCTGCAGTATCGTTCAAAGAATGGAAGCCTTTTGCCGATCCAACCATTTTGATTTAGGATTTCCAAATCCCTCCAACTTCATCCGTGCATTGTTCTAGTTTACTCCCAATGTTTAGATGCGCGTTTGATCTTAGGCTGCATGGTATGGATTCATTATTCTTGAAATGCAAAATTTCTCACTTATTTTTGCTACGTATGTTGAGTCTTCATCCATTACAGGTGTTCCTATTTCTCCACAGTAATCGGTTAACCTTACTTGAACTGGAGGAATGATTAGTATGCATATCTTAAGACGCATATCCCCTTTCAGAAAAATGTTGGTAATTATTTTTTTTTGCTGTCATCAGTCTTTCGACGGGTTTGATGCATCCTCCATCCCTTCCTATCTTGTGCTAACCTCTTCATCTCTTCATATCCCTTACAACCCACGTCCTCAATTAATTATCTGCTTTATATTTTCTTATCTCTGTCTTCCTCTGTAGTTCTTGCCTTCGATTCCCTCCACTAACACAGCATGTCTCAAAATATGACTTACCAGCCTATCTCTTCTTTCTGTAGTAGTTGACTCTAAAATCAATTGACATTCAGTCAGAAATAAATCTGTAAAAAAATAACATTAAATGATTGGTAATATATGTCTCTTATTTTCAGTTTCTTGTGTAGAAAGTAATAACTCTACACTGGGAGTAATAATTCTGCGTGAAACCACTTGACCCGAATGTCGGCATGGTTCACCGAAAGGCCATGGCTGTATTCTTTGTTGTTTCTTGCCCTCCATTCTCTCCCTGTTCTAATAACTCATACGTCGACGATCAGTAAAACTCGAAAACAAAAATAGGATCTCAAATACTAACATAAAGGCAGGTTTTGATCCCGAACATGTGCAATAAATTACAAATTTATTTTAACCCGATGATCTGTTACGATATTACCAACTGCCAAGTTTATCAATATACGAATTAGCTACCATGAAAATTATGGAGCATGAATGATATCTTAAACTCAAAAACTTGTTGTAGATTTACACAATGATTATAATTCATATTAATCTTAATATATAAAAATGAATGTTTGTTTGTTCGTCTTCTATGCGTTTCTATACCATTCATCCGATTGCGATAAAAACTTTGGTAAGTTATTGTGTGCGCGCCTGGGAATGTTCCTGACCAAAAAAAAAACCCCCACCTTCTCTCCCCATACACACCACTCAGTTTTATCATACGATTTTTTTATACAAACCCACAGTTTTTGTCCGATTTAGATGGAATTTTGCATACGTATACTTTAAAACAAACTGAAAATCCTGTCTACATTTGTTTTGCAAAACCAACACCTCCCCACCTTTACACCAACCCCTTAATTTTTTTCAATAGTCTTCATACAAATGCACAGTTTTTATCTGATTTTGATGGAACTTTGTATTAATTTAATTAAAACAAATAGGAAAATACTGTCTACGTTTAGTTCACAAAACTTTTATCCTTCTCCTTCATCCCCCGTCTGCTCAATTTTTGTCAATGTTGTTCATAAAAATCCACAGTTTTTGATAGTATTTAGCACACGTCTACTTTTAAACACTGTGGTGTTGTAGCTTAGTGTTTAAGGATCTTATTTCCATTACTTTATGTCTCCGATCGCTGGTTCAAATCCCAGGGGAAACAGGAATTTTTATGATTTGAAATTGATCATATAAGCTACACTGGGACGTTTCGTGATTCAGATTCCTCGTTAAACTGTTAAGTCCGAGAGGAAAGGAAATGGCCGATCTACCTCTGACACAATGGCTTAGTACTCCTTCTTCTAGAGATTACAAAAAAAATTTTTTTAAATAAAAAAATTTTTTTTTTTTAGTTTTAATTTAAGGCATACAGATAATTGTCTTTCCTTTATTTCGTACTAGTGTAACCCAGTGACCGTTTTTTGCGTATCGTTCCGGGTCTAGAATAGTTTCAATTTTTAGGGTTAAAGATTATGACAGTTTAACCTGATCTGTCAAATTCGAATGTGACCAGTGTTTCTTCCTTAGGGTGAATAAATTCTCTTGAGGAACTCAAAAGTATTAATAGACGTATTAACCACGGGCAGAGACGATCGCACTCTGGAATAATTATTTCAAAGGTTGAGGTTGTTAGACTCGTACTTACTGAAAAACAAACATGACCCTAAAAGTTACTCTGCAATATTTGAAGAATTTATGTTTAAAGGGAGTACGCAATTGCTTCCAAAGCATCACGTTGCTTCTTTTATTGAGACTGGGCAAACATTCATAATGTAATCTTTGGTCATAGTGTCTGTAATGGCCAGAGAATTTAATTCAGATTCCAGATTATTAAATAGTTGAACAACTCCGAAGAAATGAATTGATAGAATATTCGATTCATTAATATATTTGGTCTGATGTCCACTTTAAATAACCTAACAACTCACGAATAGCGAACATGGATACAGATCATTAACGAAAGTGGTTAGTAAAATACGTAAAAATCATATAAACCGTAATTTATAAATTTTGGTCAAATAGCAACATTAACCAAAGTTTTAATTAAATTGAAATTTAGCCTAAGGCGGAATGACAATCGGCAATCGTGATTACTGCAGAGACCACGAGTAATTTAAAAAGTTTTTTTATGTTGTTTTCATTAGCGACTTGTTACTGAAAAGTAGTTCCACGTTTTTTCAGCACTAAAGTTTATCGCTATATTTTATCTATGGAATGTTACGAAAAGCAAACTTAATGAATATATTATGGCAATTAATTTTGTAGCAGTTGCTTAGATATTAAAGTTTGGACATAACCTCGAATTTATTCTAATGATATCTCTGGCCGCTGTTAATTTGAGAGCGACGGTTGGCGTACGATGTCAACGTTCTCCAGCCAATAGCTATCGAGCTGAGTTATTGAGTGTGCTTAGGAAATTATGTAGTACACATGTAAATCTTTCTGTTTTGTAAATGCTTACTCAATTAAAAAGAGACATTGCAATGCATGCCGGGCAAAGCTAGTAGCTGAACAAAATAAGATTAGAGTGAACCACAGCGAATATCAAACCAGAAGTAATCATTTTATTTCAGTTATTTTTCGTGCTGCAGGAAACATTGCGCTTGGGTGGTATTATACGGAGACTGCTGCGTTATTCAGGTTAGAATTTAACTACTACAGGCTCCATCGACCCAGCCCACTCCGCACGAACGTGTGTGGTCGAGCTGGCTGAGGCAAAGCCGAGGCAGCTTTCAGCTAACTCTGTATCACGTTATAAACGCTGTATCACCTGCCACCTGGAAACGCTCAAAGAGTTATGTTTTCAAAGAGCTGAGCTTCGTATTTCATCTCCAGGTGCAAATGGAATGTTTATCCCTTATCTCTGAATCGGAACGGTAAGTAGGGATCATTTCTCTGGGTATGTTGAATCAAATAAGTCTTTCAAGTCAGAGCCAAACGAAAGCCAGTATTCATTCCTCCATATTTATATGGAGACGTATAAACCGAAATATAAATTTATGTAATTAAAATTGTAGGAATACTTATCGAATAGTTCACCCAAAGTAATTTGCCAATGGGGTTTGTTAATAGTTTTTATTAGTTTCAGAAGTTTTTGTGAGCGAATATAATTTATTTTTGCGATAGATTCTGAAATAGGCTTTAAACAAAGGCGGGAGATCAGCCCACATATTGAAACAAAACACTTCGTATTCCTCTAAATAATTATAAATCAAGAATGAGGATTTGTTGCGATACATTTTCAACATAAAAATCCTTTGCTAGCTAGATTCACTGAAAAGTGATTACAAAAATGGCCATGTTGAACATGGCCATCTTATCACTTTGACAAGAAGTCCTTTTTCAAACTCCATACACACCTTAACCGAGAAGGAAAATGTTTACTCCGAATATTTTATTCCTTTTTAGTTTGGAGGGGGAGGGGGGTGGAGAGGGGTGGTATAAGTTTCATCATTCTAGCGAAGAGAATAAATATTCAGTTTCAATACGCATACACATGATGATGATGGAGCACGCAGAAGAAACTTAACTCATCTTGAAAGAAATCAAAACAAGAACTAAAGGATTTTATGCATAGATCTTACGAAGTCTAGAACACTTGGTATTGGTATTAAAATGGTAATCTCTACTATTATAAATCAGTAGGCGAGCTACGTGTGTCTATCCCTTTGTCCAGGTATCACGCAAAAACTGCAGAACCAATTAGAATGGGATTTTTACAGTTTGAAGAAATACGGTCTACCTAAAATAAAATCTATGCGATCGTGGAACGGAGCAAGAAATGATAATTCGATTGGACGGCGAACACACAGTTACCACAGATCACACCTCTATTTCAGATGAATAATTCTTTACGAGAGACCCACCAAAGATCACGTTACGACACCTATAAGAAATTAACTCTTTGGATTCTGTTTACATTGTTTTTTTGATTACTTCATTTATTTATTTCTTGCTTCTTTTTAAATGTAGTACATTAGAATACACGGAAAACTTTAATCAAACCACTATATTAAAAATTAAGAGTAACAATATTGTTTAACGTAATTTACTCTAAAGATTTCAAAGATAATGCATTACAAACGTTTATGTTTTGCTACTAGATGAAATCAAAATTAAAACGCAATACTACGCACACCAGGTAGGTGTGAGCGAAGCAGCGGGAAAATGCTAGAATGGAACAAATTTTATGGAATTACCTAATCCTTGCTAAGCGCTTAATGGTAGTAGAGAGGAAGTTTTAGTTAGCGCTTCAAGCGATGGTTCCAAAACTATAATTAGCCCAAGAACTTTTTCTTTTACAACGTAAAATGCCTGGAACCTTTGAGAAGCGTTGAGGTATTTCGAAATAATGCGTCAGTATAAAAAAACTCCGCGCCTTCTATGGAACTATAGCACAGCATGAAAGATCTTTTAAGTTTGATTGAAAAAGTTTAAACTAAAAGTGGTTGGTAGTGAACTGCTATTCCTCAAAGAAGCAGTTTTTTAGAAATACGAAAGAACTTTGATCTTACCAAACGCAAATTATAGTTTTTCGCTGTAGCAATAATGCAAACCACCACTTCTGCTAATAAAGTAGGTTACACTGGCAGGGCCGGCGTGAGGATTCTCAGGCCCCGGGTAAGTGACCTTAGACACCCGCCCCCCCCAATTTTTTTTTTTAATTTAAACTTTTCTTTCAATAAACTCAGAAAATTTTAATGCAAAAATGTTCAAAATTATTGGTGCAGATTTTAAAATTTGTGTTTGATTTCGATTTATTAAGACACTCAGGCCGTCGGGGCCCCCTTTGGGGGCTCGAGCCCCGGGTACTTTTGCCCCGCTTAACCCCCCCTAACGCCGGCCCTGTACACTGGTTGAGAGTAAAAATTTTAAAGACCTTAGCGATATAAGCCCACTTATGTGTTAGACGTTGCATCCATTCTGGCCTGGTTGAATGCAGTGACTAGGTTTGGAAGGGTATAATAAAGCCGTTGTATCCTCTCCAGAGGCAAGCTGCCCCACAGCTATTGTAACAGGTCAGTGATATCCGGAATACTGAGACGGAGTCGAGGTCCAAGCTGGTCCGACGTAAGTCCTAGCGGAGACAGATCCGGGGATCTTGCTGACCATGGGAGTACGTCACCATCACGGACACAGTTCATTGAGACACGTTCCGTGTGTTGACAAACATTGTAATGTTAAAAAATGGCACCTCGATACTGTCAATCACCAGGAGTAACACCGCTGTGCCTCTCCAGAACATTGGCTGAATGGGAACTCTCCACAGGTCGCCACCATACTCGGTGATGACGACCATCCGAGGTAGTGTAGGACGCGATTAATCGCTGAGCACAATATGACGCAATTGATCGCAGTCCATGCTTCCCAGTAATGGCTATATCCAAACGCAGCCGTTCGTGTTGTGGTGTTAGCGGCTTGTGACGTGATCCCATTGTGCCGCTGCTGCTGGTCTCCAGCACAGAGGCAGTCCATTATTTGTTCTCGGATAGCAGGCGCAGATGAGAAAGGGGACGATATTCTTGCTGCAGAATACGGCGATCCTCCCTTGTGGTCGATAGGAACATTGTTGTAGAGTATGCTTGCTCACACGTTCAGAAGCAGTCTAACGAGAGGCCAATGTCACATCCTAATCTGGATGTTGCACCAGCCGACCAAATGGAGACCCACAATGAGTCACCTTTCAAACTCTATCTAGTCCTGGAAACTCTGACTCGCAAGAGTACGAGGCAAATCCGTTGTTCTTCACAGTGATCACTCAAAATCTGACGCTGCTCACTACCAGGCCTGGCAACAACACCAAACATGAACAACACTAATGCACTCTGGTGGCCGAGTGATCACTCAACATCTGACGTTGTTCACTACCAGGCCTGGAAACAACACCAAACATGAACAACACTAATGCACTCTGGTGGCCGAGTGATCACTCAGTATCTGACGTTGTTAACTACTAGGTCTGGCAACAACACCAAACATGAACAACACTAGTGCACTCTGGTGGCCGAGTGATCACTCAACATCTGACGTTGTTCACTACCAGGACTGGAAACAACACCAAACATGAACAACACTAAAGTACTCTGGTGGCCGATTGATCACTCAGTATCTGACGTTGTTCACTACTAGGTCTGGCAACAACACCAAACATGAACAACACTAGTGGACTCTGGTGACCGAGTGATCACTCAATATTTGACGTTGTTTACTACCAGGCCTGGCAACAACACGAAACATGAACAACACTAATAAACTCTGGTGGCCGTCGCAGAGAACTGTGACTAATCATTTACATACTCATCGACGATGTGTATGTGTCCGAAGTTACACTGAAACCCGACCATGTCTACAGGGTGCCTATTTTTTTTTTCTTGTCGGCATGTATATTTAGTGCAAGTGATACATGGTCACTGCATGATAGTTCAGTGATTAATGGCATATAATTATGAGCTGATAACACAAGATGCCCTCCATCGAGCCTGAGCGTGGGTGAGAAGATAATGCTCGCATCTGCTATTCTGAACGACGCCTATTCTTTCCCCGGTTAGGACGTCAACATTTCGATTTTCCCATTCCAGGATAACGTAGAAATTATTGCTTTAAGTGTGCATGACCAAATTACTCCCTGTTGGTTGCCCTCAATAGTCTCCAGTAGTAAAGATCTTGGCGAGCTCTTGATAGAAGAAGAAGACGTCATTTCGTAACGAAATGTAGTTGAGTGAGCTGAAATAGTGTGATACGTCGGAAGGTGACTGGCGGTCGTATAGTTCCGAGATCGATTGTGTCTATGTGGCCGCTGTGTGATGGAGAGCGGCTGTGATTGGCGAGCCGGACGCTTCACAAAGCACTCGCAACAGGTGCGACGCGGCTGACCTGTTGGACAACCGCCCTGTGAGATGGAGCTTCACTCGGCCTCCATCTAAATACAACCAGTACTGGAAGTAGAAGAAGATTTACCTGTCACATAACTTGATTGCGGGTGGTAACGCTCGGGATTTGCATTCTGCAGGACGTGAATTCAAATCCCCGCCTGACCATTCATATTTCGATTTTTTTGTGGTTTTCCGAAATCACACTAGGTGAATAAAGGGATGGTTCCTTCAAAGACGATCGTCGAAGTCCTTCCCGTTCTCTGTTCAAAATCTTGTCCCGATTCTAGTGATCACGACGTCGACGAGCCGTGCTTAGAAAATGTGTGGATGAACTAGCAATCTGCGGATCACGACGTAAGATCCCCTTGCATTATTATCATAAAGATTTTATGCAGTATGAAAATTGTTCAATTTCGCTCTCTTAATTAGAATTTCTGATTTGGTATTCAATTGTATTTAATAAGTATTTGATGTTTATGACTCGAAAATAATAATCGAGTTCCGAATTATATTCCATCCTTAAAGTAAATGTTTCGTATCGAAATTGCCATAAAAGACTGAAGATAACTTGGCACATCATTTGAAAAATACTCAATTGGGCATGACACATTGCGGAAGAGGTAGGAAACGGTATCAAAGTCCTGCAAGTGTCAGATGTATCAAGATGTGTACGGGGAGAGTAAGGAAAATGACCACAAAATCTCGGTTAGAACCGTCCTTGCATTGGGATAGTACTGGACGACATAATGGGTATCAAGTACAGAAGTTGGAAAGGGGAACAACTGGATTTGTACCGAGCGTGGCTGGTAAGCGGTAACGCTCTGGTCAAGGATTCAGAATGTCACGGGTTCGAATCTCCGTGCGACCATCCAGATATTGGTTTTCTATGGTTTCTCCAAATCACTTGAGATAATGGCGGGATGATTCCTTCAAAAGGCCATGGATGAATCTTTTCCCGTTCCCTGCCTCCAGTTCTTTCCCGCATTAGCACTTGATCGCAGGAATAAGAGATTTGTACGTTTGGTTGCGATTCGGACTAATTTTATACCTTAATTTCTTCGGTGTTATTGATGCCACATGATTCATATTTCAATTATAAATAGATATCATCAATCTTAGCAATCAAACAAAATTTTGGTTCGTTCTTGTGTTTAATTTGGATGTTATTCATACGGAAATTTTACCGTTTTTGTCACTGACTGATTGACTGACTGATGATCATCATGACTAAGTTACTTCCCGAATACTGTGTGATTGCTTTAGGTACCGTTGTGCAAATCAACTGCCAAGTTTTTGACATTTTTCCTCCTTTTTCCATTGAACTACAGCATTGGATCACCATTACCGTTTAGCCATTTAGGCAGTCTCGTTCCATCACTGACCCCCCAATACGAGGGCTGTCTGAGAAGTTCTCGGCCTCGACCATAGATGGCAGCACTACCCATGTGATTTTTTCCATGCAAGTTGGTGCATATGCCAGACACGCCTGCAAGAAATTACAAGTCATTCTACATTGTAGTTTGGTCTGTACAGTTGTTTGAAGCAGGCGCGGTGCGAAGTTGTATCAGAGATGGAAAAAATCGAGTATCGTGCAGTTATAAAATTCTTTGTAAAAGAAGGTTTAACGCCATCCGAGATCCACGGATGATTTTTAAAAGTGTATGGGGACTCTTCTCCTTCATATTCGACAGTTAAGAAATGGGCTGCTGAGTTCAAACGTTGCCGTAGCAGACTCGAAGATGATGAACGCAAAGGACGTCCGAAAAGTGCAACAACTCCAGAAATCATCCAGAAAGTGCATGATATGGTTTTGGATGATCGACGAATAGAAGTGTGTGAGATTGCTGAGACCGTAGGGATATCATAAGAACGTGTGGGATACATTTTGCATGAAATATTGCGTATAAAGAAGCTTTGTGCAAGATGGGTGCCGCATTTGCTCAC
Organism: Vandiemenella viatica; assembly: GCA_031002005.1. Taxonomy (NCBI): domain Eukaryota; kingdom Metazoa; phylum Arthropoda; class Insecta; order Orthoptera; family Morabidae; genus Vandiemenella; species Vandiemenella viatica. Next base: position 225,181,796 of record JARYHS010009186.1, on the reverse strand, counting down.
TGTTGATCAAAAACGCATCCGCATGAGACTTTCTAAACAGTATTTGGAGCGTTTCAACAAAAATAAAATTGATTTTTTGCATCGATTCATAACTATGGATGAGACATGGGTTCACCACTACACGGCAGAATCAAAACTACAGTCAAAGCAGTGGACAGAAGCTGGTTGTTCAGGTCCAAAGAAGGCCAAGTCAGTTCCATCGGCAGGGAAGGTGATGGCATCAGTTTTTTGGGATGCTCAAGGTGTTTTTTCATTGATTATCTTGAAAAGGGTAAAACAATAACTGGACAATACTATTCCAAACTTTTAGACACCCTGGATGAAAACATTCGTGAGTAAAGGCCCAGTTTGAGGAAGAAGAAAATCATCTTTCATCGTGGCAATGCACCTGCCCACAAGAGTCTTTTTGCAATGGGAAAATTAAAAGATCTGCACTACGACGTGTTGCAGCATCCACCTTATTCCCCATATTTGGCTCCCCACGACTTCTGTCTATTCCAAAAACTCAAAAACTTTCTTGCTGGTCACCATTTTTCATCAACTGAAGAGATGATTGCAGCTGTAGATGGATATTTTGCAGGCCTTCCAGAAAGTCACTTCAGGGATGGTATAATGAACTTGGAACATCGTTGGACTAAGTGTATCAGTGTTCATGGAGACCATATTGAGAAATAAAAATGATTTTTTAAATATCAAATTGGTTTTATATATTCAGGCTTAGAATTTTCCAGACCGCCCTCGTATATTGTCTCATCCAGTTTTATCGGCAATTCTCTTCTTTGATTGCTACTTCGTTCCCTCATGATCCTCTACCACGATTGGTACAAGTAAATCCTCGTGTTGCTAGTTTCCGAAACACATTTCTCCAACTTGTGAGCAAAATGTATGACGATGATTGATACAAACGGTGCCTATCTAACAAAAACATGGCTTCTCATTATCTTCTCTGGCATCACCGGCTGTCTCTTTCCTACACTAGTCACATCAGTCCAGGGTATGGAGCTGCTGGTGACTTGGTGTGCTTTAGGGAAGATCAGCGTAGTCGCCTGCTCTGTAATCTGGACTCTACCTGCATTAATTGTGTCGTTACATTTCCCTCCAGAATTCGTTTTGTCGCTAACAATTTGCACTTCAACCCCTCATGATTGCCCTCCATCGCAGTGCACAGTTTTAAATTGACTGATATCGTAGCAAAGAATGAAAAAAGAGTGTCATATTGCAAGTTGTTTGCATAATCCTCTGGGTAATATTTCTTGAAATAAACTTTTTTGTGCAACAGTAGAAAACTGTTTCTCCTTTTTTGATATAATGACGGACGGATTCTACTATTCCCAAAACAGGGTCACTTGGTGGTAATCTTGCAGGGAGAATGCCCTCACTGTTTATCATACACTCAATCACACGGACCTTGGTGTAGGGTGGTAACTCTTGAAAGTACTGGGTTTCGATTCCCTTTCCATCGGTGTTTATGCGATGTTTCTGTTTCCATGGTTGGCCGGAATTTTCCACAACTCTCTCCCTGCTCTAATGAACTCTGCGGACCTAGTAAGCAGTTGAATACGACTAAAGATTTGGTAACAGGCCTGGGAGTAGTGCACTTCATAAATTGCTGTATCTCGCGAAGCGTTCAGGAAATATGATTCAGATGTGTTAATACTATCGCTAACCATTACTTCTGTCCATAATCTACGTCGCTGATTACTAGATGAAAACAATTGAGACTAAATTATATTTTGATTAAACATGATAGCTTGATTTTATTGTGATATGCATGTTAGTGAAATCGCAAGTGGAATTATTCTGCTCAGATCCAAGACACAACGTCGAAACTCAGTTTTCATCGTTTTCTGAATCGAAGCCTGGTAGGTGAGTGGTAAAGCTAGGGCAGGGCATTCGGGAGAACCCGGGTTCAAATTTCTATCCAGTTTTCGGTTTTCCATGGTTTCCCGAAATCACTCCAGACGAATGCCGGGATGATTCTTTCAAAAGGTCGTGGCCGAATTACTTCCTGTTCCTTGTCCTCGTCATCTCCCTTGTTGAAGTTGATGATCGACGACTCGTAAAACCCCCCACAAAATGAAGTTTCATGACATCAATAGAACGTCGGTTGGTACTTTGATTAATGATACAAAAAATTTCTTCTCTGTTCCCTATCATGTGCTCCGAGGCGTTCAGTGTAGGCAACCTTACAAAAAAAAGCTTAATTTTTTGTATTAATATTAAGGAAGGAGGAACGTTTAGAATGTACAATGGTTGTGATAAGTGAGTGGTAGTTGAATGATGTAGCACAAAATTAAAATATTTTGCAGGAGCAGAACTTACTAATTTAAATGATTATGATCCTCATCGGGCAATATATAGTCTTAAATATTAGTATCAGTCATAGATTAGTTTTTTTTTTATATAGATTATACGTAGTAAGTGATTAAAAAGCTCGGAGCCGCAAACTTTGTTGCAATATTCACAGTTGTCACTTTGCAGTAATTTGAAAAACTGCCTTGTTCTTCATTGTTCTATCTTGCATTATACTTAATGAATTACCTCATAGTGAGTATTGTAAAAGCTGTAGCCCGGGAATTTTTCTCACAGTTCACCTAGTAAGAAGAATTAGTGTTTTTGCCCATTAAATTCCCAGTATGCCGTAATTTTATTCTATACTCAGTAACTATTATCCGCTTGGAGCAAGGGAGTATTATGTTATAGCCAGTTACAGCTAGTCGTGAGATATAAATGTTTAAAGCCTTCGGTCTCTGCAAATTGCCAGCTTAATAATTGGTTTCCACGTACGTTATTGCTACCAATACCGGGAAATTGGATATTGTATCGAACAGCTCCCCGGTCGGTACCATACAGCGCAGCAGATCTCGTTAACTTAACTCATTTTCTGAGGCCTATTTGTATCATTACTATCGCGAGTTTGATCTTGTGTCTTTTGTCAGTATCAAACATATTAAATTTAACTTTCAAAGAAAAAGTGGACGATTTGTAGATAATTTTAAGTACAAGTTTCTGTTTCTCCTTTTTTTTTGGATTATCAACAGCACAAAGCAACGTGAAAACCGATCAGCACATATAATTCTAACTACGATTCGTACGTCTAGTTTTGAAGCGTTGTAAGGGAAATAATAGAAATGAAGAGGTTAGCACAGAATAGGAAGGGATGGAGGATTGCATCAAACCAGTCGAAAGACTGACGACAGAAAAAAAAAAAAAAAAAAAAAGGGGGAAATAGTGCATAAATTCTCTTGTAGGCAGACGACGTGGTTTTCGCATAAATTTATTGAGCAACATAGGAACAACTAGTGTTATTTACGAGTACAATATTTCTTTAACCAACGTACTTTGATCACCGTCACAGAATAGATAAGATTGGGGAAAAATGATGGTGCGCTGAATCCTGTGCAAACCTTAAAAACAAATCCTGCGCATATATGGCGGCAACAAAGTTAGCCACTAAGGAGTATAAATGTCCCAGGTCAATGCTGTTTAAACACTGCAACCGGTGTATTTCACCCATCAACCCAGATTTCCTCAACTCCGTCCGTTCATCATATCTCCGTAGCTAAACCCTTCCATTCGCAAAATGTCAGCTTCCGTGGACTATTAGACTTCAAAGGCTCAATTTGTTCCCATGCGACATCTTCACTTTGTTTCTTGGGTTGTAAACTCTGCTATACTGGTATATTCTATCAAGAGGTATTCGATTTATGTTACGAAACCATGTTATTCGGCTAATTTCAATTTTAACAACTATGTTGACTCCAAATCCAGTCTCTTAATTCTTGATCCCTAAACTTGTCTCCCTATGAAACTCCACCCAATATCAATATTTCAGGTGCCCTTATTTTGTTTCATTTGTAATTTCCCATAATTCAAAACTGTATAGGTACTAAAAAGCTTTGTGTTATTAATTTATATCTTCACTTTAAGCTGATGTCAGTTAACTTACTGGTATTAACCTAGAGAACAACACTTAGTAATTTGTCTGTTGAACAACGTTGGTCAACAGTGCTAGTAATTTCTTCTTCATTGTATCCTCTGTGGAATGAACAGGTGGTTTTTGCTATTTTGTTCTTATACCTACTCAGGCCATAACACTTGTCTCCTGCTAAGACATACAGGGTCTTTTCTTCGACAATTTATATTCCCAAACTTTCAGTCTGTTATATGTTTAAATTTAGCTACTACTCTCATATAGGTATGTTGGAAGGTAGTTGCATATCTAGTTTAGCTAGCGTTAGTTAAATAACAATTAACAGCTTAGTGGAGTTTTTCATGATTTCGACGCACCGAGTCTGAACGATGAGAATCAATGCTCGGTCCCGGCATTCGTGTGGACGCGGGTTCACATCCCCGTCTGGTTGTCCAGAATTCAGTTTTTCGTGGACACGTGGAAATCATCCATGGGAATGCCGGGATGGTTCCTTCGAAAGACCATGGCCGAATATCTCCCCGTTTACTGCCTCCAACTCTTTCCCGCCTCTAAAATCTGTTCCTTTGGTTCACTAACTAAGACTTGAATACTTGACCCCATTGGTACCAAATTTAGATTCGTGGATCTTACTTAGATAACTGGACGTTTGAAACAATAAGGGCTGCTACCACTACAACTCGTACATACAAAAATCACTTTCGCACTCGCTAAAGATGACTTATATTGTGAATAGGATTGAAATGTTATTAACGCATCGGATTTTCCCTTTGAAGTGAAAGATTTGAACTGCTATACATACCCAGTTATGGTAACATCAAATCAAATCTCCATTCGGAAGGTCTCGAAAGATTATTCGGTCGCCTAGTGACGGCGTTTTCGATTAACCGCGCAATGAGCCTTTTATCGTGGCTAATTAACCTAAACCGGTAATCCTACCGGAAAAATGGGACCTACAGCTTAAAATTAAATCCGATCCACGGAAGCGTTGTACGTAACATTATACAGCAAACTGTACCAGAGTTAACAGTGGGATTAAGGACCTTTGAAAAATCCAACTCAGATAAAGATTAGAACCAGGGATCTTTCGACCTCTAGCCAGACGCCTTAATCACTAAGCCACAAGACCACTCTAGAATAAGATGAATACTAACGAATAGTCGACCGCGTTCGTACAAAATTTAGATTCGTGGATCTTACTTGGATAAGTGGACTTTTTAAGTAACACATTTTTTTTTGATTATGGCTTTACACCTCGTTGACGTCGATGTCAATAGAGGTGGGAAATGATGGAAGGAATTCGGCCATGGCCTTTTGCAGGAAGCATACCGGCATTAGCCTGGAGCGATTTGGGGAAAACATGGAAAACACATATCTGGATGCCCGGACGGGGATTCGAACCCACGTTCTCCCGAATGCGAGGCCAAAGCGTTAACCACTCACCTAACACGCTCGGTTTTAAACAACAAAGACCGCTACCCATATAACTCGTACTCACATATTTCATTTATGTCCTAGCTAAGGGTACATTATATTACTAACGGAGTTTGAAGTGCTATTAATGCGTAGGATTTTCCCTGGAAAGTAAACGTTCTGAGCTGCTACACAGATCCAGGGAGGGTAAGGCTGGTGGACTGTGGTGCTGACCACCTCACCTGGGAGCATAGACCCCGTGGACTGCAGGTGTCGATGTCCTTGGGTTTGTCTGATAGTGCAGCTGACACGCTACCCACCTCGGTTACCGCCAGTCCCTAATCGATTCCACGCTGCGACAACGCGTCAACCCAGCCCACACAGCGTAAACCAAGTCTCTTGCTACGCCATGATTATTTAGGGTCAACCACTGTTCCTCCATGTCATTTAAGGTTAATTACTTCCCTGCGCCACGTTGTAAAAGTATATTAATTTTTCAACAATCCGTAAAATCGAGGGAAGTTTCCACGGAACTATTAAAAGTATCCTTGCATTGGCAATTAAAATTCACATACCCGAAACCAACCAGTTACCTGAAATTGATGTCTGAAATCGTGGCACAGATCTGAGTGGTCCACATTAGCTTAGAAGTATTTGTTTTTGTATGCATTGTGTAGATGTAAACAATACAGACGAGAAGAAATGTTTTGTGTTGTTCCACTCACATGAAAATTATTATGTCTCGTTTTTCTCAACGTGAATGTGGAACTCAAAATATCAAATATAAAAATTAAATCAGTAAAAAACTTATATTTTAAATAGATCTTGAAACCTATTATTAATCGTTTTGAAAATATATCTCATAATTTGTAAGTAATAATTTCAAGTGGCTGGAATCGTTTTCATCCAAACTGCGTTTGTGACGGTTAAAATTTGCTTCCGTTTAGCCATAAGAAATACTCCATAACGTGCGATACGACGATTTTTAAAAATTCGTCCATACTGCAATCGTTTTTTTTATTTATTTTTTTATTTTTTTTGCAAACTTTGAAACGAACCTTTAAAATTCGAAATCAGGAGGTAAATAATAATTTTGTTTATTGTCATAGTAATGTTTTTGCAATCACAAGCGGAATATTACACTTAAAATTACTTCTAAAGATCACAGAGCCTAGAATTTTCACCACATTTTGAAACTGAATTTTTAAGCTGTAGTTACGTGGAATATACTCAAATTGAATATTGTTAGAATAATTGTACAAGATAACGTTGGTAAATGTTTGCTTAGATCATTGGTAACGGACAGCTGTTGCGATATATATACATATATATATACTGTATATATATTGAGATGTCTGTGTGAAGAACTAGCTGAATCCATCATACTTTAAAATCAGAAGACAGTTAATAGTCAACTTTCTAACTGTTACTTGAATTAATATCTGTTCTGAATTCTGTTAAATTGTAAGCCGTAAAGAACTATTGTACATACCTACAATTGATTTGTTAAGATAGTCTCTCTGTTGTGCAATAAAAATGCAAGATTTCTAACAACAAATTAAATAATAGTGAACATTCTGACGTAAAACACTAGAATATATTTAACTGAATTTAATTCAACTGTGATTGAGCGCCTGCTCCGGTGGCAATTTCCCTACACTCCCATATTTCCTCTTTCATTTTCCCACCTACTCTCTACAAATTTCAACTTTAAATTATTTCAGCGTTTTTGATAAATTATTCATCATTTCTCTTGATAATTTATTCCAATCCCTGTCCCCTTTCCCTACGAAAGAAAATCTTCCCACACCTTTATTCCTTAAACGGAATGCCAGTTGTGGTCATGGTCACCTATTCCTGTTCCACGAACCTATCTTAATTCGTCCACCAATATTTTTCGAAGCGACATCTATACACTTTGTACACTTCCATGAATCTCTTCACCCTCCGTCTGTCTTTCATTCCGGCTCCTTTATCATATCATTTATGTATTGCGCTCTGTCAGAAATGTTACCAGTTCGTTTGTGAATACATTTTTTGAAAGAATCCGAGTAAGTTGCTATGGTAGTGGATAAATTATCGTTAGTAAATTATTGCTGACAAGTTAGATCTTTAGAATCAGAGGAAAACTAATGCGTTGGCTGACGCCATTAAAACAAACAACAACATACATTTTTGTGAATGGAAACAAGCGTAAGAATCTGAAGATTGTGACGAACCATAATCTGTCATATACGCATTCGTGTTATATAAAACAGACCAAATAATTCACCGCTCAATTCTTTCTAAAGTGAAGGTACTGGTTTACAGTCTCCAATAGCAAGTCTAACAGTATAGGTGGCGTTTTTAAGCTTAGGTGTGCCCCTTAACTGCCCAAAATTGGATCAGACAGATGTAACAGATTATAAAAATAACGAATCTTATTTCTGATTTAATGAATGACGCATTTATTTAATTACTCACAAAACTACAGTCCGCTTCTTGAGTACGATTTTCTGCCAGATTTACCATTTTCACTTTACGCTTGTCTCTCAACTCAATCAATCTACAGCAGCCTCTTATGAAGACTAAGTCTCTTTTTTTGTCTTGACGGCTCGTCCACATCAAGGATATTAGAGATGGGAGAGGATTTTGGGCAAGGAACGGAAGAAATTCGGCCATGGGTTTTTTGAAGAAAGCATCCCGACATTCGCCTGGTGTGATTTCCCTGGTGATTATTGCTGTTGTGATAAGTTTATATATATATATTCTCAGCTGCAATTTTTTACGCAGCTCTTCATGTTTCAGGAGAGAATCCAGCGTCACAAAGATATGTTCCCCACCTTAATTGTTTCTGGTATACATGCATAATCCATTTTACATTCAGTTGTATCAGAGTTAAGTTACTCGAAGTTCCTTGCACAATAAAGATATTTCCTCCAACGTGAACATTTCAGTTACCATTATTAGTTTGTATAAAGGAATATCCTTGTATTACGCTTTATTTTAAATAATATAGATAAATTCCCTGAGAGGTTAATATGGATTACACTGTTATAGAATGTGATTAACTTTCACAGAAATTTAAATTCGTTAATGATCTCCCAAATAACCGACTTGACGTTAAACATCCTTAAAATACATAACTATATATCTAATGTTAAGAAATTTTTGTCAAAATTATTTGCGAAGTAAAAATAATATAAGATGTTCAGTTATCTGACCTAAATTTCGCATATATTTCATTGCCTGCTTTTCAAGTTTTTCACTATTTCTCTATGTAGAGGATTATATCTGTATTTTCAGCGGTGATATTTCTTTATTACTCCTATTAATTATCCCCTTCTTTGTGGACGGACCACTTAATGTTCATGTCAGATCCTCAATCATATTCGTAGATAGCCTTCATTATTTCGTTAATGATATTTGTTGTTGTTTCCCCACCATATTTCGCCTTTCCATCAGTTACACTGCATCTAGTATGTTGAGGAACAAACACAGTACTGACCACTTCCTCGATAGGAGTTTCCAGTCAACAGACTTTTAAATCGTCGCATGTTTTAGATGTGCAACTCTGGCTTTGTCTTTTATAATCTCTACAGTACTTTGCTTAACACAGATGAAGTTACATGCGCTATGGACGAAGAGCATCCTTCCTTAACATCACTGATATGAGAGACTTTGTAACTTTGTGTCACTACACTACGGGGGGAGGGGGGATACGCATTAACGGCAGTGGTGATCAGGGTCAATGTCAAGTCAATCGTCAGATTTTTAGAAAATCCTTATTCAATTATTCTGCGCTTTTAGATTTGCTTTCAATCCGACAGTAGTTTCTACAGGAATTTCTAATAAGTTGATCTATGCTCGAGTTTAATTTTAATAATAGTTTAAAAAGATGCCAAAAAATGAATAATTCTACATATATAGTGATAGTTCTGTTCAACTTTACATTTCCTGCTAGTCATCCGGATTGGGACTGGAGTGATTACGGGTTGCCCGGTAGCAGGTGCGAGCACCGCTGACGTACGCCGGCGGAGAAACGTCATTGGCCGAGCGCCCCGCAGCGGTTGAGCCTCTGGCCAGAACATTACTCCACGAAATCTGAAGGCGTTGCACGCAGTGCGGTGAAAACTTTCCAGAGAGTACTGGACGAACTGTTGAAGGCATACGCTGTCAGGATGCAATTACTCTCATAGGAGTGTAATTTTACACTTAATTGCATTGTTATCTTTATTTATTTTTTTCTACACAGCTCCTTATATTCTACCGAATAAAAATTGACGCCTAGCAAACAATAAGAAGTAAGTAATGTGATGTTTACATCACTGTTTCCTAAGGATTCTACGAGAAATGAAAATAGATAGCTGTGTTTGTCATTAGCTAACAATACACATAAAAGCACCTGATGTAACCAGATTCTTGAGATGAGATGGCAAAATCATGATTAAAATGTGATAAATGACGAATAATTATTTTTTTAAAGGTGAATTGTTAATACCCGTCCTCAGTTCTTTCTGTTCAAGTCTTGAAAGTAGCCTTATATAACTTCTTAAGGCTTTGTCCCAGCTCCATTTGATTTGAACACAGACAGGTAAGTACATTTAAGCAAATTACGAATTATTGATAGCACAAATACAGCTACTACACTTTCAATATCGGCAGTATTTTTAAAGGGATTTCACAAGTCGTCGACGTTGAGGCTATAAAAGCTGGCTGAGGACTGGGGGCAAGGAACGGGGCTTGTGAGAGGATTTTCCTTAATAGACTCGTTCTTGAAAGCTGCAGACTCGAACTAGGATGTAATTATGGTCCGTGAAGTATCTTGAATGTGAAAAATGTGAAACGATAGCTCCCTCTCTCTACTTAAAATGAGTTACCATCCTGCACGCAATCTACTTCACGCTAAATAACTGGGCTCACGTTTTCCAGTATTTAACATTTATTTTAGTGACTGCATAAAACATTTTATAGATCCTTTTCTTATAAAACACTAAATTAAAACATCTTTTTCTTCTCAATTACGATTCAATTTTGATAGCTAGATATAATGTCCTATTATGCTCTCCTTGCTAAAATCAACGATATTCATCATATTCCAGTCCAGCTTACAGGCTAGCCAACTTAATTATTAATTGCTTTAAACTGAAGCCGTCCACTTCGTATTATAATATATATATATATACATTACTTCATATTTATGAGTTCGCTGTTAGTTACCTCACAGGCCTTTTGAAGAAACCACTCCAGCATACGACTGGAGTGATTTCTAGAAGTCAGGGAAATCCGAAAGCTGGCTATCGCGACTGGGAATCAAACCCTTGCTTCGAGGGTTTTACATTCTAAAGAATCAACAGCAACATTAATGTATTAATATATTTTTCTCGAGCTTCCAGCCGTGTTAATATGTCATATTTGCGGGACGTTTCGAAGGCGTCCATCTCTGCCTTCATTTTCAACCTGATGTCAAAGTTTAACTGTTTGTTTATTCAGCCGCTGCTACGGAAACGGTGGAAGACAAAAACCAACACAAGGCGATTAAGTCATCCGCTCTTCTGCTCGAGATCGACGCGAAACTGTTTCAGCATTTTAATCGCCGGGTTCCAGGCCGCACTGAGTTGATAACCAGTGTCCCTGTTGACTAATAAATCAGTTAATCTAATTTCCACAGCCTCTGTAATAACGCTGGCCCAAAAATCTTTGACCCGGGCTAAAATGGTTGTTTTTTCAAATTCAAAAGTGTGACCCTCTTGCACACTATGTTCGGCCACCGCAGATTTTTCTTCTTGCCCAAGACGAACATTTCTGGCGTGCTCTACACATCGCTGAACAATGCATCGCTGTGTCTGTCCAATGTAGCCGCGGCCACATTCACATGGTATATGGTATTTTTGGGCCAGCGTTATTACAGAGGCTGTGGAAATTAGATTAACTGATTTATTAGTCAACAGGGACACTGGTTATCAACTCAGTGCGGCCTGGAACCCGGCGATTAAAATGCTGAAACAGTTTCGCGTCGGTCTCGAGCAGAAGAGCGGATGACGTAATCGCCTTGTGTTGGTTTTTGTCTTCCACCGTTTCCGTAGCAGCGGCTGAATAAACAAACAGTTAAACTTTGACATCAGGTTGAAAATGAAGGCAGAGATGGACGCCTTCGAAACGTCCCGCAAATATGACATATTAACACGGCTGGAAGCTCGAGAAAAATATATTAATATTCAACGCCGTGAAAAATTACGATCCTACAACATTAATGTAGCTTTGAAAATTTCTTTCAGCTTGCAACATTTATTTTAATTTTACATAGAACAAGTTTTTTTTTGGCTGTTAAATTAAAAAGGCAAAATTAATAGTTAAGAAACGAATAGTTAGGGACAGCACTCTATGTAAGACAGGAGGGCCGGATACCACGAGGGAGACCCAGGAAGCACTGACTGGGTACCTTGCGAGAGGAGCTGCAACTAGTCAATGCCTCACCTGAAGATACACAAGATCATCATAAACTGAAGTTGTTCAGTAAGCCAGACCCTGCAATGAGGGATTAATGCTAAGAAGAAGGAGAGTTAGCGACGACATAAACGGCTGCTTTTACTAGTTTAGACTATATTTCTTTTCAAGATTTTGAGATTAATTTGTAAATGGGTGTTTTTATTAATCATTTATAAATTTTGTTTTACATTAATCAGGTGAAACAAACTGTAAATGGCAAGTCTTTAAAATTGGTCCCCACTTATCGTTTCCTTAATTCTCGGTTGTGGCCTTTAATGTAATCTTACAGAGATATGGAGAAATTTTATGTTTAGTCCTTTATCGATTTTTGTTCATGGCATTACGCCTCGTCGACGTTATCAGTGGTGGGAAAGGATGGGCTGCAAGGAACTGGAAAGAATTCGGCCATGACCTTTCGAAGGAAGCATCCCGGTATTCGCGTCGAGTGATTTGGGGAAACCATGAAAACCAAAATCTGGATATCCGGACGGGGATTCGAACCCACGTCCTCCCGAATGCGAGGCCAGAACGTTATACGCTCACCCACCACGCTCAGGGCTTAAGCGATGAATTTCAATCAATACAGAGGTGGTATACAAGCACAATTTTTGTACTATTTCAACTCCAACACAAGGAAACACTAAAAATATACAACTACTGGATGTTGTAATATCAATTATTGCATTGAATTATACTTTTCTTTTTAGGGTTTTGAGATTAATTTGTAAATGGGTGTTTTTATTAATTATTTATAATTTTCGTTTTACATTAATCAGGTGAAACAAACTGTAAACGGAATCTTTTTTATTCGCTTGCACTTTACTGTATGATGAACGTGTAACGTGCGGGAGATTTAGCTACTGCTATTATTTAATATCAATTGAGTAACATTTACCCCTTGTTGAATGTTTAATATTACTTTGCCAAATTAAGCTTCCGCGTGCTTATTTACTTTGGTCTGTTGCTGTTCTCTCTTATGGTGAGTGTTGTAGGTTGTGCAGTAGTCTCCTTGAAGTTCGTATAGCATCTGCCCCACTGAAATGTCCGCCCACGGCCGACCTTGCCCTTGGAGCTGACACCTGCGTGTTCCCTGGGGTGCCCGCCTACCTGTGTCACATCACTCTACCTGAGCAGCTAGAGCTCTTCGGAGGACGCCAGTGGGTGAGTACGTACCAAGACTTCAATGTCTATCACCTACACTAATTTGTTTCCAGAGTAAAAGGAGTCTATCATTAAATTTAATGGAAATTTAGTCAATCAGTAAATAGATCTATATACTGATTCGCATATTCAATGCTTTTTGATGTTTAGATCATGGTGAATGTCACCATCAGCTTCAGGAATTGTTGGAAGTAATATTACGTGTTAAATAAAATCTTCTTGTGCTTCCACCCGCGTAAAAAGGTCACACTTGTGGAACGTTTCGAAAGCGTCTATCTCAGCCCTCATTTTCGACCATAGATGTCACTGAATAACTGCTTGTTTACGCGCTGCTGCGGAAACGGTGGAAGACAAAAGCCAACCCATCGCCATTACGTCATCCACTCTTCTCCTCATTATCGAGGCGAAACATTTTCAGAATTTTGATAGCCTGGTTCCAGGCCGTACTCAGTCGATAACCAGTGTCCCTGTTAACTAAAGAATCAGTTGTTCTGATTTCTATAGCTTCTGTTATAATGCAGTCCCGAAAACTTCTCACTCGGGCTAAAACCGTAGTTTTTTCGAAATTAAATGTATGTCCTGCTTGGACACTATGGTTTGGCGTCCGAGATATGGAGACGGCGGATCCGCCGTCTTACATATCATTCGGGAGGTCCGGGGTCAAACCCGGTTCGGCCATCTTGACTGAGGTTTTCCGTTGTTTTCCTCAGTCACTCTAGGCGAATGCTGGAATGGTTCCCAACAAGGCCACGGCCGACCATCCATCCCCCTCCCTCCCCGTAGAGTAGAATGACTGAAAAGGATCTTCGTGACTCTCCAGCAGCCTGATTCCCAGCCTTCAGCTGGGAGGAATGAAATTGTAAAAAAATATAAAATAATAATAATAATAAAAACTATGCTCGGGGACATCTGATTTCTCATCTTGCCCCGGAAGACGAACATTTCTTGCATGTTCTATACATCGCTGCACGATACACCGCTGCGTTTGTCCGATGTAACCACGACCACATTCACATGTTGAATAATACACCCCAACGATCCTAAACTTAGGTCATCTCTAATGCTGCCTACCAAGTATTTAATTTTTGCAGGTGGTCTGAAAATTGTCTTGACTCCATGGTGAGTCAACAGTCTGACTTTTGATTGACTTGAGATATGAGTCTGGTTTTTGTCTTCCGCCGTTTCCGCGGCAGCGCGTAAACAAACAGTTATTCAGTGACATCTGTGGCTGAAAATGAGGGCTGAGTTAATCGCCTTCGAAATTTCTCACAAGTGCGACTGTTTTACGCGGCTGGAAGCCAACGAATTTATTTTTTTACAATGCCGTGAAAACTTAGATCTTACAGTATTATGAATTGTTGTAAGATGAAGATGATTAGCACAATTGTGAGGATGACATACCGAGCGTGGTGGGTGAGCGGTAACGCTCTGGCTTCGCATTCATAACGACGCATTTTCGAATACCAGTCCGGCCATCCATATTTGGGTATACATTGGTTTCCCAAAATCCCTCCAGGTGATTGACGGGATGGTTCCTTCAAAAGGGCATTGCTGAATTACTTCCTGTTACATGTCCTGAGACCATTCCCGCCTATACTGACCACGACGTAGACGAGGCGTTAAGTTGCTCGAGGACGTTGTGCGTCAAATGGCTAATTTCCTCAGGTAATTGTTTGTACCAGCCGGCTGGGCTTAACTCTATAATTCCCTTAATATAAAAGTCTGCATATTTTGTACTATACAGTGTCTGTGGATTGTAATTATTTCATCTTCATTTCGATAATTCATTGGTTTACTATTACAGCCTATTTTACAAGCAGTTATGGATTGATTTTTCAGGCTTGCGCGGCCGTCTTTGTTAACTGATAAGTCGCTTCTTTTATTTTACATTCTGAGCTTTCAGCTGCCATACTGCAGCCTTCGTCACAGATACACAAACAGTGTATCTCTGACGGGGCCTTGCATTGATTCCGTTACTGACTAATTGAATTCGCGGCCCTTTTCATTATTTCACAGCGTGTCGTTGTCACATCGAAACATAATTCAAGCTATACATTAGCTTGGTGCATAAGTTCGTAGCGTTTTTTCTTAAGTTGGTTGATCACATCAGATACATATAAGAGACAAGTTAATCATCAACAGCACATTGTCCTTTACTATAGTCACGACAGTTTTCCAACGCTGGAGTTGTTTATCGATTCCTCACCTGTAGGAATCATACGGTTTTGAGTTGAAGAAGTCGCCCAGCAATGTTCGGAGCGCATTTTCATGTGTAAATAAAGTTCCTTCGAGAGTGTTTGGAAAATAGCGGAAATGGGAAAAATCTGAGGGCGCAATGTCACGTGAGTAATGTGAGTGTGGAGTGATTTCCCTAGCCCGCTTCTGGACTAGCACGCGTAATCGTGCTGTAGCGTCATTTCTCACATGCGGTACCTATGCACCCAAGTTTTGAACGGAAATGATGCACAACAGTTCGTCTCATTTGCCAGTTCTCGAGTATACTTACGAGGATCATTGTGGATTAATGCGTCTAAACTGTTTTCATAAAACTTCTAAGGTCTTCCTGAACGTGGAGTGTCACTAACGTCGAAAGATCCTCCTTAATACATGGAAACCATTTCCTTGCCTTTCTCTCTCCGATGAAATTGTCCCCACACAAAGTGCCAATGTTTCTGGCCACACTTTCGCTTATCTACTGAAGTCAAACAGAAATGTCACACTCCACTCAGTATATGCAACAATGAATAAACCAATATTTAAAGTAAAGCACAACAACTACGCTTCAAAACAAAATGTCACTCGATACATAAACCATGAGCAAACAGAGGATCAGCACGCCAAACAAAAACGCTACGAGCTTACGCACCAACCTAATCTATAATCTAACACTATGTATAGTTTCGGTGAAATGGTTGGTTGATTATTGCTTGGGCCTTGCACACACATATGAAAATCGCAGATTAAATATATTACTACTGTGGATAAAATTTATCCTACATGTTACTTGATGACATCACTTTGTAAAGTTCGTTAGTTTTTGCGAAATACGCGCACAAATAGAAATAAAACTCCCAGATTTACGGTTTTGGATCAAATTATGTTACTAATATGGATAGAACGTATTCTGCAATTTTCTAGATTACGTAAATTGAGGGTATGTGTAGTTTAGTTAAACTGAATTAATCAATTTATGCATTTTGCGGCGACAGAGAGACAAAACATTCAAAATTCGCGGTTTCGGATTGTTTTGGCCTCTGTACCACCGGAACTACGTTAATAATGTGGATAAAATGTATCTTCTACCATAACCAGTGTCATAAGCTGTCACCATTTGCAGGTACGTTGAAATCTGTAAATAAGTTACTGCACTAATGCGTCAACATACGGACAAGCAGTGTCTCTATTACAGGGATCACTCTGTGAACAGCTGCACAAGCGACTTTTTTTCTCGCAGGCATTTTCTTTAAAGTGATCTGTTAATAAAGTTCACAATCCTTTCACCTTTTAAACAGATTTTCCGTTCCAAGCAAATAAAACATGTTGAACGTAGTACATTGGAATAAATTTGTTTTTCGTTTTTGTCTTCCTTTATCGTAGTAAAACTCTCTTAATTTTGTGCTTCGGTGATGTAATTACAGCTAACATATTATTTATATAAACCTTTCGTTTAATTTCTTTGATCAATGCAATTAATATCTGGTTGTTGTGGGCCATTTCCTCAATTGCGATAAATATTCAATTGCATAGGCGTAATTATTCATATAAATATTAATGCAATTAATTATTCGTTAAAACTGCAATCAACTGTTGAAACTATAAACATCTCTCCATATTCTCTTGCTTTACCGTCCACATTTTCATCGATCTGAATTTTAGGTACTTGTAACTACATATTTCCGACATTTTATTCATAAGTAATTGAATTACAAGACTGAAATAATGTCTCATTAGAATCATCTAGGCATCGTAGGTAGTTTGAGGTATGGTAAAATGCTCAAAGCTTTCTTATCATGTCCAGTTGTTCTGCTGAACCGCTGATTCGATTTTGCTCTCGTGAAATGATCTAAATCTGTTCGAGTTTATCGTGTAGCACTGTAGTTCATAAGACGACTCTAAACTCTTTAGAACTTGGAAGATTTTGAAATTTGAATGTACAGTAAATTCAATTCATTATGAAATAAATACAATACAAAATGGAGAAAAATCATTTGCGGAAAAGAAAACATACAAACATTTAATTTAATACTTCTAAAAGCAATAAGAATAAATTTAGTCAATTTTCAAGTAAAAATTTAAGCCCAGACTTTAATAAATTGATTTGGTCTTCTCAGGAGTGATAGTAAAAACTAATTATTTTTGTTGATTCAGTTATTGGTTTCACATCACAACAAGGAATTAGGGGAAACCATTTACACATCATCTATGGCTTGAGTGTATTACTTTTGGTCATGTTAGGTTATAAAAGATTTAATTTTTGAAGCGCTTACTTGTCACTGGTATTCTATTAAAGGTGTATTTAAACTGCATCATACTGGATAGCAGCAACGGTGGATTTATTATTTAGGCTTCAATAAGAAATTTAACACACATTTCTGCTTAAACTGCAAAAGACTGTTTTCGTTGTGAAATATGGTTTTACGATTCTCTAAATCTAACAAGAATAACAGTAATGTCGACAGTAGCAAAAGCTTCCACAAAAAGACAAAGTTGAAAACTGTGTTTACATTTTAATAACAGCGTGGCCACTTTTAAAACTCCTCGAATAAGTAATAAGGTGAAGAAGTTTCAGAGAACTTGGAACTGCTTCTTATACTAATACTAATAAAAAATACTGCAATTAATTGTGATGAAGCTTATGTCCCGGAGGTAAGTCCATAAACTTGCATTTTATTCTCATTTTCGTTTTTATCTCTCTCCCTGTTCGTGGTATATTATTCATCACAATAACTTATCCCAGTCTTTGAAACCATCATCTACAATTGAAAAATATCCCATTCCTTGATGTCGGTAATAAAGTCTTGGGGGGAGGGGGCTCGCGATACTTTGTGAATTTCCTCAGAGATGTCATTGTTAGTACCGAAGGAGCAGGAATTTGCCTTTTTAATAATAAAATTGTGTAGGAGAGACGGGCAGCACTGGAACATTCCTTGTGAAGGAAGGGAGGCGTGATAAGAAAAACTTTTCGAACCTCTACTCTATGCTTTGTTTCCAACGTATACCTTACACATAGCAACCATCATCATTCTGATCCGCTCACAAACAGACTTAGTTGCCAGTTATATCTATCGTCTATTTTCTTCATGGGCACCAAAAGATCTGTGGTGGTACGTAATGCAGCATTTCCCTTGCAGTCGGGGGAATTGTTATTTCTATATTACTTGATAGTTCCTACTAACAGATCGTAAATGATAACCTCATTACCTTATATGTTTCATTTGATCTCAGACTCAAACATGATAATTTTAGTGATCTTAAATTCTTATCATCGTAATATATATTTTATTAATTGTTTTGGATTTAAGTACTTTACGGCGAAGTTGGAGCTGCAGTAGCTACAGTATTAAACAAGTCTAACATATCTGAAATAAAATAAAAAATACAATTCTTGTTACTTGAAAAAAAATTATAAAGTTGTGATGTCATTCTTTTTTCCCTTCCATAACGTGTATTACAATCCAGGAATTTAAATGTATTAATTTCTTTCAGTATCTGATTTTGTAAGCGAACGTTGCTTATGATAGGTTCTTTCCAGTTAAACGTAATTAATTTAGAGTTCCGTCTGCATATTTCTGTATTAGTCACAGTAGTCACAGTTTTCCGGGTAACGTAGCGTAAA
The DNA here is from genome assembly GCA_031002005.1 of Vandiemenella viatica. Lineage (NCBI taxonomy): Eukaryota > Metazoa > Arthropoda > Insecta > Orthoptera > Morabidae > Vandiemenella > Vandiemenella viatica. Next base: position 225,162,987 of record JARYHS010009186.1, on the reverse strand, counting down.
CTGAGCTTTCGACGCCCGCTCTGTTGGCTCACCGTGGCGATGTTGGACTCTGTGCTTATAGGGTGAGGACACAGGATGACACTGTTGCCGGTGATTTGTCCGTATGTTGGGGATGTTAAACCTGGCGGCCTCCTTGCTGACTTTCGGAAGAGTAGGCCTGAACGGGCCGGTATGGCCCTATTCCTTCATTCATCAAGCAGCCACAACACTCACATCATCATCATCATGGTCATACACACTTACAACACTTTGGAGTACTACCACAGTGGGGAAGGCTACGGGGAACGACCCCAGTCTCATCTACCCGGGACGTTACCATGGAGGGATTAAACATCCTGATCTGGGTTTTCCATGGTTTCCCTAGGTCGCTCCAGGCGAATGCTGGGATGGTTCCTCACAATAGCCCATGGGCGCCACCTGCCATATCCCGTATATCCCTTCCAAACCATTACCTTTCCTGATAGGTGCAATGCACCCTCCGCCAAACACTTTTAGTGAATCGCGGAGTAATAGTAATAGTAATAGTAGTATCCGCCGACACTGGGATAGGAGTGTGGACTCATAGAAGAAAAAAATTTGACTGTACAAATGTTGCTTTTGACAGGTTCCTTCCGATTATACATTATTAATTTAGTTTTCCAGCTGCAATTATTCATATTAAACACACCAGTCATTGTTTACCGTGTATTGCAGTATAAATTTTAGTTGTACTGAGCTTTCGACTGTCATACTGCGACCTCCTTCTGCTTTGTTGGTAACGTATTTTCTCAGCAAAGCGCGCCAACGTCATGGCGCGTTTCACCAATGCAGAACAAGTAACATTTAGTCAGTGATACACGGAAAGTTGAATTTATATGTATAAAAGGCAATGTTGTTTTGTGTAACCACTAACTACTGTACCGATTCTTTTTTTTGTGTGTGAAATGGTTCGCGTTGTGAGGAGCAGCTTTAAAGCTATTGAAATCCTCCAACAGATTTCACCCACGTAATTAATGGACGCCCCTAATCAGAAACATAAAAATAGTATTGTATATGTAAATATGTAATTTTAACAGAAGATTCAACTTTCAGTCGTGTTCATTTAAACTATAGCAATAGTGAAGCATTAGTTATATATACTCGAGTTATAAACTTGTGACGGTGTTTTGGGAATATTTAAGCGTCTAGAGTAGGTCTAGACAGGTATAATCCTGCTTTGTCCAGGGTCTGAGTTTTTACCCAGCCTTCTGCAGCAGTTTTACTATTACTATTACTCCGCGATTCACTAAAAGTGTGTGGCGGAGGGTGCATTGCACCTATCCGGGAAGATAATGGTTTGGAAGGGATGTACGGGATATGGCAGCAGGCACCCATGGGCTATTGTGAGGAACCATCCCAGCATTCGCGTGGAGCGATCTGGGGAAACCATGGAAAACCCAGATCAGGATGGCCGGAGTGCTTTATCGGAAGATACTCCTGTCGGATTTTATGTTTAGTCGCCAGGTAAATCCTTTCTATTCCACTCCCTAATCACTCGTGGAAAAAATGAGTACAGAAATGAATCGGTTCTGGCCCTGATTTATCTTATTTTATTTTCGCGGTCATTCCGGGATATGAATGTTGCTGGTAGCAATATTTGTTTACTGTCATTCCAAAATACGTCAGTCGAGAATTTTTCAATTAGCTTCTGTCGAGAGCAACGCCTTCTGTGTTCCAGGTCTTCCCAACCTAACTCCTTCAACATCGCACTTACGCTTTCCCTCCAACTATATATACCGTAACGAATCGGGCGGCTCTTCTTTGGACCATCTCTAATGCTCCATTAATCCCTCTTGATGGGGACCCCATAAAGAGCAACAATTTTCTAAGTGAGGCCGCACTAGTGACTTGTATGCAATCGCTTTAACGTCCGGAGTGTATTGTTTTAAATTACGACCTAGAAATCGAAGCATACGATTTGCTTTCCCAATTACATTCTCGATATGTTCATTCCATGACAAATTATTACGAATTGTTACCCCTAGGTATTTAGCGGAATCTACCGTTCTAAGGACAGTGCCATTAATAGTATATTCAAAGCTAAATGGTGTCACCTTTTTACTTACATGCATGACTTGGCACTTTTTAGCGTTTAACTCCAACTGCCAATCTTTACACCACCCAATTATTTTCATAATATCGTCTTGTAACAAAGCGCAGTCGTCCTGGGTTGAGATTTCACGATAAATAATAGCTTCATCGGTAAATATTCTTTTCATTCCCCTTATTATGTCGCACAAATCATTAATGTATATGAGAAACAACAGCAGACAGAAGAGGCCCTCAAGAATATACCAAATTTGGGATGATACATCGGCAACAAAGAAAAGTAACACAGCTGGAAAAACCAGAAAATTGATTACACCTGCAAATACATCTGGTGTTGCCTTAATGGTCGATTGAAAGAGTTCTTATCTGGCACGCCTTTCGCCTCCGTTGCGCCCTAATCATGTCTCATGATCGAAGATTCAGCAAACCACAACGAAATAATCAGAACGTTTGTTCCTTAGATGAATATTTACGACTGTTGTCACAGTGACTGATATGTTTAATATGGAAATATGTGGTCGTAAATCTAAATTAATGGTGTTTAATCGGAAGGAACCTGTCAAAGCAACATGTGTTCAGTCAAATTCTTTTCTTTTAGTCCACCCTCCTATCCGAGTGTCGGAGGTTACCACAGGGGTTGTTTAACCCCTCCATGGTATTGTCCCGTATAGCGTCCAAATTGCGGTTAACGCAGTCCGATTACAATAGACAGTTAAGATGTCTCCAACCTAGATTATCAGACATTCCGGTAACAGAGGGCCTTTTCAGGCGGGTGTTGTGAATTGTAGTGTCAAACACTCTGCAGGCTTTAGCAGAAAATAAAAGCCAGAGACATTAAATAAAGATAACAAAACCATTAGTCTCAAACAACTATGTAATAAGATCAATCACACGAGAGCTTAAGTTTCGCGTTTTGAGTTATTACTCCAGTTGAATTTCCCAGAATCGCTTTAATGTAGGTCGTAAATTTTCCTTTTCTTCTGTATCACAAATGCAATTTGGCGAAAGAAAACCCCGGCCCCTCTAATGGAGCGTAAAGACTTACTACCGGAAATGTGACAGCGATTTCGCTCCAACCTTTTATTAATGAGAGGAAACTACGGAAAGGATCTGTCTTGATATTCAATTCAGAGCTATTAAAATAGATGGATGGAACTGCCTTTTGTCCGCAATCAGTCCTCATTAAGTCTACGGCAGCCCCGTTCCTGATTTAAACTGCCATTTGTGTACTCTTCTTTAATTTCGTTGTGGCTATCGAATTCCTTATAGCAGCTTCTTCAGTTTGCTCGAATGTACACCAACCAGTAGACCGCACACTATTGTTGTCATGCTGGCCAAACAAAAACTAAACTATCAAACATTATGATAAAATGTTTTCATTTAAATCAACTTAACAATTTTGATTGAAACACTTCACATATTTGTTTTCTTCAGAATATTGCTGTTAACGAAAAATACTACAACTTTTCAATGGTGTCTCTAATCTGGAAATACTGTATTTCACTATTTACTTGTTTGGAGTACTGAGATAATGTGAAAAATACTGTTGAAATATATACACGTAGTTTCTCTGCTCTTCATGATATTAGGGAAGGCAGAGATTTTTATATTCCTTCCATCGACTAAAATTCGCAGTGAATTTGGAGAATAACTATGTACATTTTCACTTGGGCAGTACTGTAGAAAAACCTCTCGGTAGTCTGGTCGCGTCAAAGTAAAGTCGTCTGACGACGTTTCGAGAGCCGGCACTGTTCCCATTGTGAAGCCCCGCTTAACTTACTGAAGACTGCCGCACATAGGGCTACCAGCCGGGAGTGGCGGGCGGTCTAGCTGGGCACCGCCTACTTGGTGACGTCATGTTTGGATCGCTACTATGCCCTAATATGATTCTGTCCTGTGTGCCTTGCAATAATCTAATTACTGGCTTCCTTGTGAGGCTAAAGCTGAATCTCTGTTCCCGATTAACAGCATTATGATTAAGCCTAATTTCTACCGCCTCCTTCACGACACTGTGCCAAAAATTATTTCCATGGCAAAGGCGTGTCGTCTTGTCAAACCAATGGCGTATTAAGCTTTAGCAGATTTTTCTTTCTGTCCGAGATTGAAATGTCTAATATGTTCTTTTGCGTCTTTTATCGGTTGTCAACAAATTGAAGAAAATCTTCAAACATTTGTAATGTATCTTATTTATCTAATCTCAGCTATCATTTCTGCATGATATGAGAAAGTCGATGGTTTCAGAGTGAACTAAACAGAGGTCCGAATGAAACGAACAGGCCATCCTTCCTTTGACACACTGGCTTTTTATGTGATAATGCAACCAACGTACATACTGTACAATAGAATGTAAAGACAGGGTCAGCCTCAAAGGATGACGCATTGATATTCACGGAGGTAGAGTTCCATTTTCCCGTCCTTGACTTGCGGCGTATAAGGATGAAGTTACGTCAGTGTCTGGTTACTGGCTACTTTACCTCTTTCTTACTTATTTGACAGCGGGTTTCATCGGCTCTGGAGAGTCTTGCTGACGTTCAGCTTCGATTATAAGTCTTCGACTTCATTGGGATCTGAACCCGGTCACGGAGCCCGCAGTCACCTGAGTCACGCAGACTCAACGGACGGTCTAAATTACATCTAGGTAGTGTTCCTCTAGCCTACAAATACCGTTAAGCTGTGTGATAATTTGTTTACATTAATTCTGTTCGCAAAACTTGTCATTTTATTGCTGAAATTGAGTGTTGGGTTTCAGTCGTCATGAGGATGGCGGATGTGTCAACGAAGATTTGAATCTCACTGGTGGTATCTGTCAGAGTTAGCGATGGCGTTGCCCTAATGAGATTAGCTAAACATCTGATACGAGTATTATCTCTGTTTAATATTTAATGATGTGAACAAAATTTTGTAAGTATAAGAGTTGAGAGGAGTGTTCCCAAAATGTCGTTGATTTGGTTGTGACCTCCTCTTCCTCGTCTGATGACAGTTACAATGTAGGTGGATTCTGTCACTAATTCCTTGGCAACGTTTTGCATTAGGTAACTGTACCAACTTGATGGCTATCTCATTAAGATATCTCAGGTGCGGACCCATCCGTGGCTGACTGCAAAATTATTTATTTTCTCTTATTCTCATTGACTTCAGTAGAGGCGGGGAAGGACTGGGGGACAAGGAACGGGAAGGAATTTTGAATGAACCATACCCGCATTCACCTGGATTGATTTTGGGAAGCCATAGAAAACCGGACAGGGATTTGAACTCTCAAATGCCATATGCGTGCATTACATACCACCCACCAGGCTAAGTGCTGCAGAGACTTAAATCAAGAAGTGCAAGCGAAAAAAACTGGAGAGCAGCTTATATCCAACAACTTTAATGGGACAGAAGCATGGAGATCGGAGTGCATAGCTTCACCCCCACCAGAATGGCACTCCCTGTTTGACAGTCAACAGGCACTAAATGGACTCGACCTCCCCCGCAAGTCTGGACAGCTATCAGCAGAGTCAGGTGTGGCCATGGCAGATCTGCTTCATCTCTTTACACATGGGGAATGAGAGATTCGCCGAATTGCGATTGTGGTGAGGAAGAACAAACCATCCGTCACCTGACCTTTCACTGCCAACTTCGAACCTTCAGGGGATCACCGAATGAGTTCAAAGGTATTTCAAATGAAGCTTTACAATGGCTGCCTTATGTCGACTTTGAATTCTAACTACAATTTTACAACATGGACCTTTAAATACAAAATTTTATTAGTCTGAATTTACTAATATGTGATGTGTTATTGATTATGTACTATGTCATGGGACAAATAAATAAAGTGCTGCAAATTTAATTTAATTTAATTGCAATGGAGCACAGGCTCCGGTGGCAATTTCCCTACAACCCCATCTTCCCCCTATCCTGCAGCCACTTACATTTGCCCTCTACAAATTTTATCTTTAAATTCTTTCAACGTGTTCGGCAAAAAATTCATCATTTCTCTTGGTAACTTATTCTAATCCCTGACACCCTTAAATAAAAAAAGAGAATCTTCCCACACCCTCGTGCTTGAATCGAGTGCCAGCTTGTGGTCATGGTCATCTTTTCCGTTCCATGCACTACTTTTCATACCTACGCCAATATCTTTCCATGCCTCATCGCCAGTATATGCCCTGTACACTCCCATGACCCTCCTCATTCTCCTCCTGTCTTGCAATGAATCCCATTCCAGCTCCTTTATCGTATTCGTCACTGATTGCATTCTGCTATAATTTCCAGAAACAAATCTAGCAGCCCTTTTTTCACCCTCTCCAACACCTGTATTTGATACGTAAAATGAGGGTCGCATACTACACTACCATATTCGAGCAATGGTCTCACCAAAGTTTTGCAAGCCAATTCATTTACTTCTCTCGTCCATCCCCTCATCACTCTCTCCAACAAATTCAGAACTTTGAAACCTTTTCCTACCACCTGTCCAATGTGTCCTGCCCAGTTAAGCTTGTTATCAAAAGTAATGCCAAGATATTTACATTTCAAGTCTTCAGCAAGCAATTCTTTCCCCACCTTATATTCATAATTAACCTTTTGTTTTTTATTTGTGTATCTAATAAGCTGACTCTTGTTTGCATTTATATTCATCCCATGTTTACCAACCCAACTAGATATCCTGTCTAGATCACCCTGCAACTGTTTATAATCCTCTATCGTTTTGATTCTTTTATACAGCATTATGTCATCTGCAAACAATCTATTTTCAGATAGTAAACAATCAACACAATTATTCATTAGAATAAAGAATAGCAATGGTCCCAATACGCTACCCTGTGGCACTCCCATTTTTACTTCCACTTCTTTTGATGCTACATTTCCTACCCTAACTTTCTGTTTTATACATTTTAAAAATTCTTCTACCCAGGAAACCACTTTCTCTTCCACTCCAATAGTTTTTACCTTATTTACTACCATTTTACGGCTCACTGTGTCAAACGCCTTTGACAAATCTAGTGCTACACTATCAATTTGGCCTCCCTTGTCCATTTCATCTGAAATATCTTGCATATATCCCACCTCACATATTTCTGATGTGGCTGCATATCAATCTCTCCATTAATTTACCTACCACTGATGTCAAACTGATTGGCCTATAATTTTCGACCATATTTCTCATCCTTCCTTTATATACCGGAACTACTACCGCACTTTTCCAATCCTCTGGTATGCAGCAAGTAACCAGACTTATTTAAATAATATTTCAAGATAAGGTACAATGTCACATAAGGCTATATTTAAGATATCTGTAGTAATATTATACTCACCAGCCCCTTATGTTTTTTTAGCTTTCAAATTAAACAGTAGTATATCTTCAAAGGTGATTTATAGAGTTTATTAACTCAACGAGGAATAAAACTCAATATTATAGTGTTGTAATAATCGTAGCTAGAAGAAGAGCAATAAATGAAGAAAACGAGGAAAGCTTCACTATTCTCAAACAGCATCCGCCTTTACGGTGAGCGTTCCTCAAACTGAGTTTCCATGTTCCACTGTATATCCGCCTACAAGATGTGTTCCTGTGTAAATCATTTGAGTTCTTAAGTCTTCTTATGCCAACTACCTTATCACCTCCGAAATGTTATCCCGTCTCTTCTGTTATTTGGGAACTGATTTTCATCAAAGTCTAATGTATTGGAGCTACATTTCTTATCATTGCATTTTGCCCAGTAAATGTCATGAAACTCTCTTACAGGTTTGTCTGGTAGAATCTTCTACTCAGTATGTAGGCCTAACCACTCCTCTGGCCTCAGAAATACCGGAAATGGTTCTGGCTTAGTGTGTCAGCGAGCTCTCCGTGATGGACGGCCTGTGCGGTCAACAACTTACTGGTCAGCGTCCTTTCGAGACAGTAGCCGCAAACAAGCCACTTAGTTAGCTAACCTCTCGCCATATCATTTACGCCTCTATGCTTGGGTTACAGGAAACCCCACAAAGGAGTCGAGACTATTGTCCCAAGCGGGCGGGTAAGTTAGATGGTAGACAGTGGTCTATTACAAAGAAGTACTAACGTAAGTACGTATTTAACAGCTTAATATAGTTCTAAAACTAAAATACACGCTTTTGTATCAATGTGAACTAAAACATTAAAAATAATCTATTTCAACAGCGCTAGGAGGTCTCACAATTCAGTATAACTTTTTTGAATAATATTGAAATAAGAATAAAGTCACTGATTAAAAAATTAATTTTAATGTAAAAAATAGTGTGGGGTGCTAGATATCAATAGTCTTAAATTTTTTATCACTAGTTGTTCGTAAAGGTAGAATCATTATGTACAAGGAGAGAACACACCACAATCTGGTGATCAGGAATTTTGCATCACATCAACTCCTACCCAGCAAGCCAAATGCTGATGATAAAAATTCCTTCCACCACAAGGATTCAAACCAGTTAACCAACTGAACCAACGTGATGGGCACAGGATTAATCATGTCTTGCAATATTAACTGGAAACAGCAAGAAGCAAAGCTGAATAATGGTCCACAATAGATAACGGATAGTAGAGAATCTACTATATAATTTCGTAAGCTCACTCACTCACCTCGATAGCTATTGGCTGGAGATTGGTAACATCACGCGCCAGCCTTCTCTCTCAAATTAATAGCGACCAGAGACACCATTAGAAGAAATTCGAGGTTGTGTCCACAATTTAATAGCTAAGAAAATGCTATCAAATTAATTGCCATAATTCATCAACTAAGTTTGATTTTCGTAGCATTTCATAGTTAAAAATGTATCGATAAACTTTACAGCTGAATAAACATGGAACTGCTTTTTAGTAATATGTCGCGAATGCAAGCAACAAAAAAAATTTAAATTACTCATGGTGTCCACTGTAACCACAAATAGCAATTGTCATTCCGGCCTAAGTTAAATTTCAATTTAATTAAAACTTACGCTAATGGTGTTGCTTTATAGATTACGGTTAATTTGCTTTCCACGCATTTCACTCATCACTTTCGTTAGTGATTTTTCTTCATGTGCGCTGCACGTGAGTTATTATGTTATTTGAGTGCATACCAGGCAAATATGGTACTGAATTGAATATTCTGCCAATTTATTTCTTCGGAGTTGTTCAACTGTTTAATGATCTGTAATCTGTATTAAGTCCTCTGGCCGTTAAAGACACATCGACCAAAGATTACATTATGAATGTTGATCAGCCTCAATCAAAACAAAATAATGCTTGCGAAACAATTGCGCACTAAACAGAAATTCTTCAAATTTTGCAGAATGAAATTTTATGGTATAATTATGGTATAATACATGTGTGTGTTTCAGCAAGTTCGATTCTAGGAACCACGATCTTTAAAATAATTATACGATCGCGTGATCTGACGTGTTTAATACGATTAGTAATACTTCTGAGTTCTTCAAGCTCAAGATATTTTATTCACCCTATGGGTGAAACATAGCTCAAGTTCGTATTTGGTCAGATCAGGTGAACCTGTCATAATCTTTGGTCCTAAAAACTGAAATTATTCTAGACCCATGACGATACGCAGTGGTAAATAAATGATATCCACATCTAACTTGTTACCTCGTACAAGTGATCACATACACTTAATTCAATCTGTATCTTACAAATATAAGTTCCCTGTTCTCAGTCGTCTGTGACCTCTCCAGGCAGTGTTGGAGGTGGCGTTGTGATCGCTGGAACATATCAAAGCCATCCGCCGCTCACCTGGGGGTTTGTCACGCACAAAGCACCGGCTTTGACGCTGCCAATAAATGTGAACACGTCGCCATAAAGGAGTTCGCTTTCATGTCAGCTTAAGCTCCAGCTGTCTCAAACGGAACTGCACTTTGCGAGAAATTTTCATTTTCAATCACTTATCGAAATGTGCTCCAAGGTCATAATTTTTTTTTCTAGAAATACTAATGCCGGGGATAAAATAAACGACTAACATAAGATAAAAACTTACCGTTTTTACGAAGAAATTATAAACAGAATGTTCCTTTTCGATGGTGCAATTTAAATGATGTTTAGCTAGTAACACCTCAACCACACAGCAAGGATAAGGTTATAATGATTTCCGATGCTGTAAATTTAATGTTTTTCCATTCAGAAATTAAATTCGTAAATCTAAGTTCGAAGGATTTAAGTAATGTTCAGAACAATTACGACAAAACCCAGCACGCATTACCATGGCTAGCTGATAAAAATTGACAAACTTTTCTCTGGTGGAGTGATAGAAAATAATTTTTACTTGTAAGGGGGCTTCCGTTAATTACGTGAGGCGTTTCTTCTTAAATTTGAACCCTCCACTTTTCCCCTTAGAAAAAAATTGGGTGAGATTGACCTCGTAATATCGGAGACATTTTAAATTCTTTTTTAGCCCTACTTCTCTTCTAAGGGTGGCAATCTCCAATAAAAAAGTTGACGTCAGATTTTTATCTACTCCCCTCCCCTGAGATCCTGCCTGACCCCTCCTATTTTGAGCTCTGGTAAAGAATGGTCCATTAATAACTGAATGTTTAAATGAATTATTCAAAAATAAAAACTCTGCCACAGTTGCTAATCAAGAAAATCAACTGAAAATAAATACCTTTGTACGACTAATGGAAGAACTTTAAAGTATAAATTAATAATTGTCGAAACCTGTGTACGGTCGTGTTTCCTTCCACTGAACGAATTTACATTTAGTGAAACGGTAAACATAATAATTTTTGATAGTAAGATTATTTTAGATTTCAACACGAAAGAAGAACTATTTGAGACGGGTTATAAAAGGAATAGTTCATATAGTTAAATTCTTTTGTTGAATAGCTCAACGTGTCATTAAAAACCTTATGCCATTAATACCGATAGCGAAAACGCCATGACAGGTCTGATTAATGGGTTTATTGCTCTTTGCCTGCTTGCTTGGCTTCTTTCCAAACCTCTGCATCTTTTACCATAAAGTTTTGTTAAGCAGGAGGCTTTACTCAACGATTTTAGCGGACGAAATTTCTATGTATTTTTGGCTTATTGTAAGAAATATTTTTGTAAGGTAAAATAAAAGAGCTAGCTAAGTTTCAGGATAATTAGCGCCTTCTTTAATCTCACTTTTCTTACGAATTTTACTGATGAAATCAGTGATACGAACACGGAACAAAGTAAAGGTTTTGTAGAGAGAGTGAAACAGTGTCGACCGTAAAAAGGAAAATTTAAACTGCTGAAGGAAACCTTGCTATCAATGCTTTTAGTCCATTACCTAGGACAAAGAATCGTCTGGAAAAAGTTGTGTCTGTTTTTCAAACTGAGAAATAAAATAAGAGGTTAAAAATTTTCAAATAAAGAAAAGAAAATCGTTGGATTCAAAATATCTTTCCTCTCCGAACGAACACTATAGAAGCTGAACTATGACTCAACATTACATATTAATGTTAAAATATATTTTTCTAAAGGGACACGAGAGAGGAATCATATTGAAAGGTCCTGAATTCGGAAAACTTCACAAACTGAGGAGAGAAATTGATAATATAGACTAATGTTTCGTAACAACGTATTTGTGTAAATTAGTGTTTGCATGCTCAAAAACGACGCAGAGAAAGCAATGTTCCAACGTGGCAGATGAATATTAATGATTTGCGTGTCCCTGCCTGCTGTCCAACAGCGAAATACAGAACATCAGGCGTAGCTTTACGCTTTCAAATAAATATTAATTTATAGCTAACATTCAGATTATATGGAATCGAATATAATTTATTGCTATCTTTACAAAACCTTAGCTAAAGCTAAACTGCTATGAATGTGTAATGGGGCTGTCTATGTTTGTTCCGCCATCACGAAAAACTACTAGAATAATTTTAATGGATGACTGAAAATCTGAGGTGTGTATTATGACAATAAGTTGCCTATTGGCCCCGGGTAGAAAATGAAAATCTGCTCTTGGTGGTAAATTTTTGTCATCTATGATCTGGCATAACTTGAAACTGCGGGACCGATTTTTAGATACAATAGGTACGCGTGATCACACTATAACACCAGCAGCAGAAAATCAAAATCTATTTTAACATCAAATTCCTTACCTTATAATCTCGCATAATTTGAAAACTACTGAGCACAATTTCATAGCTTACAACTTGGCGTAATCTTTGAGGTATATGTAATCAAGAAGCAGAAAATTACTACCCCATCAAAATAGTAATTAAGAAATGTTTTGCTACTGTTACGCCAGCTATTGTTGTACCTATAAGTATCGCGTATTCAGGCTCTAAGCCTAATAGATCATAGTGTTATAGGATACGTTACACAGTACAGTAGATCACCTACTAAGCGGGAGTTATAAGGAAACTAATAGATGGCCGCAGTATAACGAAGCCGCTTGGTTATACTAATAACTAATTTATCAGTTCTCATAAAAGATTTATCATGATGCGAATAAGTAGTTGGACACTGCCTTTCTATGATTGTTTTGTGGTGATGGTAGCGAGTTTTGAAATGAGGAAACTATGTGCAAAAGAAATAATTTAAACGTGATTGCTCATTTATTTTCTAACTATAACGGGGATCATAGAATATAATGAAACCTTCTACATCGAATGAGTATAAATAAACTAACAGCAACTAATAAACAAAAAACAATTAAAAATATTGTTTCGTGTATCAGCGTGTAATAATGGCGACTGCTGAGTATGTATATTTACACACTTATTTATACATACATGTATAGAAAATGTAACGTGTACACTCTCGTAGTTGCTATACCACCTACGCTAGTGATTAACCACATAGTTCGTACCGAATTTTAGTGTACCACTGTTGATAATTTGCATGTTGACGAATAAAACTATCGGAAGCTTCTCTGGTATACGCGGACGAAGTCGCTGATTAAAGTTAGCACTGTGCAAATTTATTTAGATGGCATATGACTTCCTGTTTAGCTACCGATTACTATACTCCCATAACCGAATAATTGAAGCTACACATACCTCATTCAAGACAAAAAATACATTTTCAATAGTCGAATTTTCCAGCTTACCCAGTGTAAACGTAACTCAGTTGCAGTCAATCCTGTTGTTGGTTTAATCAATATGTGAGAAAACACGCATATTTATCATGTTTGAAGCCACGAAAAGTTCTCAGATTTCAATTATAATTCTTTCTAAAAATGAAATGGACTGATTAGTTTGCGTGTTATTCTGTTTAAATGTAGTCCACTTGCATTACAATAAATTAACACCGTTTCTTTCATAGTTTAAGAAATTTTTAAGGAAAAAAATCTTTTCACTGGAGATGCGCTTCGCTCTCGACACATTCCCAGCAAACGTCTAAAGCTTTAATCAGTCTACAGACTTTTATGTCTGACATCCCCTCACGAAACTGTATTTTACTCTTGGAATAACTGTCTCATGGTTTCATTTTAGTTGTCCTAAGTAAGAAATTTAATAACAATAATGCTTCTTTCCATTCTTGTACACACACACACTGGATTATCTCCTGTCAAAAAACTATCTCTACTCCCTGCTTGCTGAGCGACTGAAACAGTTGTTGGTTGTTCATTCGCATTATATCCGGATTAAAATTTATTGCTACATTGCTGTGCTTGTTTATTCTAAAGCGTAATCTGATTTCATACGTGGTATCACAGTTTTGAGTAGCACACTATTTACCTGTCGGTGCCGGAAGGTGGCTCCTGATTTGAAGTTGTGTGGCTGAATCTAGTGTTTATCTACGAGGTTTATTTATGAAGTTTTGCGAAGTAGCTGCTTACGCTTCAACTGTAAATCAATATTCTGCGAAGCAGTGCTTCTCATCCTGTGGTCTGCGAAGACGGGACAGGTTGTCCGCAATCAGAATATAAAAAATTTAATTCGAATTTAATTAAAGTTATGACAACAATAACTAAATTAATAAAAATTGTTGTCTTAAAATGAATACAATACTCGCACTGCATAAGCTATGAGCCAAACTTTATAAAATTTATAAAAGACATGAACATTTCAACGACCAGGAAAAAATTTGGTATTTCCGGGATATGTGAATATAATGCATTGCTTCTTCCCCCTTATGGTTTTACGCCTCGTAGACGTCGAGAAAGGATTAGAGGCGATGAACGGGAAGAAACAAGGCCATGGCCTTTTGAAGGAACCATTCAGACTTATGCCTGGATTGATTTCTGGATGCCTTGAAAACGGAAACCTTGATTGCCGGACGGGGACTCAAATCTGCGTTCTCCCGAATGCGAGCCCAGAGTTTTGTTTTTACTGTAATAAAATAAGTTTAAAGCTGGCATCAAAGACATTAATTTAATGACCGATTTGTGAGGGCCTTATCGTAGATGTAGGTCTTAAGGTTCGTGGGGATAACAGTTGATAGGGTTGGCTGATGAAATATACACTGGTAAAAAATATTTTACTGGTCTTCGGGTTCAGTAAGATTGAGAAACGCTGTCGTGAATTATTGTTTTAACAACTTACAATACAACCAAAGATATAGTTTTTTTTTTAATGCGCCTTTCTTACAGATCCATGAGTGAAAAATTCGAATATCGTTAAGTGCGATTTCGATCAGAAATTTCGATGTATCGAGGATTACGTAATTGCCACATGGACTGGGAAGAGAAACCATTCTTTTTTTCCTTGTTTACTGATCAGTGTCTGAGGGAAAATAAATCTATACTAATAAAAGGCTAAGCTTGATCATCGTGTAGCTACGTGTGTAACGCTGACGTAACGCACCCGGCCTTCGTTGCTGGATTAACAACGGCCAGAAGTGTTACTAAAATATTAGAGGTTATGCGCGTTATTTAATAACAATTACATTTAGTTAAGCATTCGCGAAACAATGAATTGCCAACACACTGAAATAAAAGTATGTATTGCGTTTAAATTAACATATTGATTATTAGTTGATTTTTTTTATTTATATTCTTTTGATGTAAATGTTTTCGTTAAATTCTTTGCCCATAGATGTGTAAAATAAAAGCTTCAATTTTTGAGCAGCAATATTAGCTGAAATTTTGATTGGATTGTTTTTTAGTCCGGATCAGAATTATAACTGGCATTTGACGTTACAGCATAGCGCATGAGTAATTTCCGTGTTTTCAAAAAAAAAAAAAATGTTTTCTTGATCGCCATGTTACTGAAAAAACATTATTTATTTTGAATGAAAGCAGTTCCACATTGATCGCGATCTATTCATTCTAGACCACGATTAAAACTAATAATAGGTGGCATGACGCAAGTTAAGATTTATTTTTAATTTCATTTGCTGTCACTGACGCCATATTTCTGAGGTCATTATTTCAGCTGCATGTAAGTAGTTTCTGCTGTGTCAGTGGGTGAAACCTTTTAATATGGATCCGAATCACTAAAACGAAAGATGTAAGAAGTCGTGGAGATTTTGGGTCAAGTTTATATCGCAATTTGTTAGCGGATTTTGTGGTTAAGTTTAAATGCAACCTGGACCAGGATGACGATTGAATAGGTTTTGCTACAGCGTAAGGTACGAGGAATTGCAATCAGCGTAATTTCATACCAATTCCGTTTAGTCTAGCAACTGCGAAGAAACCACTTGCCAGAAAACTCTGTTCAAACAGTCACTTTAGACAAGCTTTGAGGCTAGTCAGCAAATAAAATTAATGTAGACTATTTCTTAATAGTTCGTGGGGACAGGATCTGAGGTGATGCTGTGGATAGAGGGTTTGTGGTAATGCGACAGGACTGACTCACGGGTAAACCTGGAGGAGGCTCATCTGCATGATTGCTGTCGCTAATCCTGCGGCCTGGGAGGTGGCTACCCGTGGGCCTCACATGAATCCACATTGTCGCTAACAGCTTGCGAGAGAAGCCAATTCTCCGTGTCTAAACTCATCCTTACTGCGCAGAGGCCGAACTTGTAATGCAGTTAGCTGATCACTGACAGATACTATACTCGCAAGCCATTTCGACAGTCTGTAGGTGTTTCTTGATCTTACTTTGAATATTCGGTCTCATTTAGTTTCTCCATACTTCGTGAATTATTCCCATTACTCACTGAAACATTGGATTCCAAAGTAAATAAGCCTTTGTTTAGGCTGCCTTGTGGCAAAAATCATTAAGGCATTCGGAACGATTCAGAAATTTTCACCCTTCAGTAATTCACCTGTAGGCTAGCAAAGATGTTACTGCACAATCTATAAACGTCAAATTGTGTAACAGAAGCCTGGATTAAATCTGAAACCTGGCTGCAACGCTTATGAAGTGTGGTTGATTGGCGATTTGTCCGTCAATGGGGACTTTTAATGTTGACGGAAATAAAGATGTTTTTCTGAAGTGTAGGCGTGAAGTGAGTGGAACCAGGTTTCACACTTTCACTTGTTTCGTCTCTCATCTATAATACGAATAAGATACTACTCTTAAGAAGCACTAATTACAGTCAAAAACTAAAGACATTACGCGCTTCACACAACTTTCAGCAACGTTTTGCCGCTTCCAGTACATTATTCACTCTCACTTGCATAGTAACGTATTTGCGTTCCAAGTTTGCGGTGGAAGTTTAGGCCATGTTTCAAGTTGGGACGGTAATTTGTGTTTGTTAGATCAGATTAGAACTCAGCTGAGAACAAAATTCTGTTGTCCGTAGCTTCAGAAATCGGTCACGCAGAATAGAACTAATGTAACTTATAAACCGTTATTAAGTTCAAATTGTTAATAAAATTGATGTAATTTAAAAAAAAAATTGTGACCGACGCGTAGTCAGTCACTCAGATATTTCTGATAACATCAGCGGTGTCTACAAGAAGCATTACAAACCCAGGTTTTTTTTGTTCAAAAATAGAAAGGAATGCAAGAGCAAAACGGTTACGATTAAAATAATAAAAAACAGTTTTTAAGCCCCTTAATCGTAAAGGTGATTGATCGGAAAGATATTTTTGTGGCCCTTTTTATAGAACGACATGTAAATATATCTAGTTTAATGTAATTAGTTCCAGCTGTCGGTGATTAAATTATGTTTTCATTGCAATTTCATTACTGATAATATCAAAAGAATTGTCAATTTTCCTTTTTTCTAATATGCAAAAGACTATTTATTCTAAAGACATGTATTTATGAATGATTTGAGTATCGAAGGGATACAAAAAATGTGACAAGACTTTCGTGTAATAAGATGGAATAGTATAATGTGGTTTCGAAAGCGTCCCAAACACCCAATCGTATAATTTGCACAGTATCGGGAGAGTAAGTATCCCAGTAAATCGTGAATGTTTGATGAAATATATACTCAGAATCATAAAAATTGTGACCGACGCGTACTCAGATATTTCTGATAACATCAGCGGTGTCTACAAGAAGCATTACAAACCCAGTTTTTTTGTTCAAAAATAGAAAGGAATGCAAGAGCAAAACGGTTACGATTAAAAAATAAAAAAACAGTTTGTTAAGCCCCTTAATCGTAAAGGTGATTGATCGGAAAGATATTTTTGTGGCCCTTTTTATAGAACGACATGTAAATATATCTAGTTTAATGTAATTAGTTCCAGCTGTCGGTGATTAAATTATGTTTTCATTGCAATTTCATTACTGATAATATCAAAAGAATTGTCAATTTTCCTTTTTCTAATATGCAAAAGACTATTTATTCTAAAGACATGTATTTATGAATGATTTGAGTATCGAAGGGATACAAAAAATGTGACAAGACTTTCGTGTAATAAGATGGAATAGTATAATGTGGTTTCGAAAGCGTCCCAAACACCCAATCGTATAATTTGCACAGTATCGGGAGAGTAAGTATCCCAGTAAATCGTGAATGTTTGATGAAATATATACTCAGAATCATAACAACTACGATACCAACCCAACGTCTCAATTACGGTTTACTTCATCATTTAAAACGAACACACTTTGTTGAATAAGTAAGAAAAGTCTTTCGAACAAGTTCAGTGTTCTAAGATTCTGTGGCAGTTATCTAAGAAGACTATGTAATGCAAGAACGTGCTCGGCATCCGTATAACGCTAGTTGTCAATTAGATGCTGTGTTTCTTCCGAAAAGAAGTTTGCTGAAAAAAAATATCCGACAAGTTCTAGTTTGCTTCTAAGAGCTTTGATCATAAAAACGCCATTTGGCAACATATCTAAAGTAATAAATTCAGATATCTGGGAGAAATGATTAAAACTGCAGTATTGAATCGTGAAGGAAACAATGAGAGATTATCTAAATTACAAACAGTCTATAAAATCACCTGGAACAGATCCAATAAAAAGTCAATATCCCGAAATGCAAATACACTTTGACGCTGTAATCAAACAAGAGGTATAATACGTATCGGAAACTTTTATTACTTGGGGGTGATCACTGATTAAAGATATTGTAAAACATGAAAGGAATATTTTAAGGACAATATCTGGCCCAGTTTGTACAGGAGGAATTTGGATGAAAAGGAAATCATATGATCTACATCAGCATTTTTTTTTTTAAAGAAAAAGAATCAGACACATTCTTGAAAAGATGAATTACATTCTGCAGCCATATTATCAGATCGAATAACAACAGGATAACCAAAAGAATTCTAAACTTGCCTATTTCAATGAAATTGAAAAACAATTGGCTACTTGAAATCTAAAAGACCTCCAGAAAATCAGAATCACAGTTCATTTCGTACAAGACAGGTGCAGATTTAGTAGCATGGTCAATAACCATTAATTTGTCAACAAATCCTATATTACAAGAAGGAACATCTGGACGGAAACGTAGGAAGGAGATGAACGAGAGGATGAAGAGAGTTTGGACAAGGAAGAAAAATGTGCTAGGTAAGTTTAATACCGCTTCTCAGTTTGGTATATCGATGGAAGAAGAAACAGCATTATAAACCACCCTAACGGCATTAAGAAATCATGGCACTTTCAGCACGCTAAAGGTATTTTATGATTATGTTATGGTCATCAAAAACCATATGCTTGTTGAGAGTAACTGAAGTAGTTATAAGCACTAGAGCCTTTTACAGTTTTTTTAAGTCGGAATATTACGTGAATATTCCTGTATAAGCGCTTTATAGGCTACATGCGCGTTTTGCCGGGACTACTTGCTACCAAGGGCGCCCCATTCCTTATTTACGGTGACGGCCAGTGAATGACCTGCTGGGCAGCCTACATGCAGGCGCTCTGCTTTATACTTGGGCCAAGCTGTTCTGTACACCTACAGGCCCGTACACACATAACACTGCATAATTTAATGCAACTGTTTATTAATTTTTTATACCAACAAGATACACAGGCTGTGTTACTTAAACCTGGCATATAATCAGATGCTTAACTGCTCTTCAAGGTACCTTATACGTTACGGTCATTTTCCTTATCATTAAGATTAAACAATTTGACAATATTCGCTTAATAATAACTCTTCTGTGTGTGTATATGTCACCTGAAACACAGTTTTAGAAGAAAGAGATCCACTTCTAAATAAAAATCGTAGAGCGTGGTTTCAGTACTATTATACGAGCATACTGGGATTCAAAGCACATCCTACTTATTTCTAACGCTTCCATTTTAGTATACGGTAAGGATGACAAACTCCACACTAAGAAGTACTAAGGAGAAAACAGATTCATCAGGATGAAGTATATGTTGTTTTGTCAGTATTTTAGAAGCTCAATGTTACGATTTAAAAAATCTGTACCACACGTGGTACAATACGAAATAAATGCCGATTTCGAAAAATCAGACAATCCGTGGTATAATAATACTAGTAATATCTGCGACTGAGAATTAAAGACGTAGCAACATGTTTAACAAAGGAATATAAATAAATTACCTCATAGATTCCATCGGAAACTCAATTTTTTCCTGACACTTGTTTACAAAAATGGATTTGGTGTATTTTAATCCCAGAGAAATATTTAGCTAAAGCTTATTCCAAACATCAGAGAAATACAGACTGAAAACTTTATGTATTTAATAAAAGGCACAAGATAATTTTTTATTGATTTTGATTCTCTGGGAAATTGAGGCATTAGCGTTATTTAGTAATAATAGAGAGCAAGTTCCATAACTTTCATGAAAATCTGAATATTCGCAACATTGAATCTGTTAGCTCGTAGCTAAGTATGCCCTTGTTGAAATGCACTCTGCTGCTTGTATATACGAAGCTATATTCCTGCTTCGTTTTAAAAATCAGTACTGGCGTATGCGACGGTTTGTTCGTATATAAATAAATTTGTGAACTTTGTGTTCACGGAGAAATATTAGATCTTCACGTTGATTGACGGAAAAGAAAACCCACCATGTTGATGCCAGTCTCGCGCATGCGCGCGCACACGCACGCACACACACATACACACACACAAGACAAAGAGAGTGGAATGAGAGGGAAAAGTAGAGGGAAAGATGGAGAGAACGATAGACTGTGAGAGTGTTTGAGAGAGAAGAATAGATAGAGAGAGAGATAGACACGTAAGTTTGAGAGAAAATAGGGAACGAGAGAGGGGGAAGAAATAGGAGGTTGATAGCGACGAAGAAAGGTGATAAAAATAGAGAGAAGGAAGAGAAAGAGGAAGTGAGAAGGTCTGGTTGGAGGTAGGTCTGGTGGTAAGGTGTCTCACAAAGGAAAGAGTAGTTTCTGGTTGGTCTTTAGGTTACCACTAAACTTTTTTGACCTTTACCATGCGCCAGGCTTGCTTTATATATGTAAAGTGCATTGGAACGCTCCTTGGTTTGGATATCACATTAAACTCGGGCCTCCTTTGTCCCGTAGAATTAGCGGTTTAGGTCAAAACACGACAAAGGAAGAACGCGTGACTGCCTAAAACGCTGTCACTTCAGTCCTTAGGGCCGTAAAGGTTATGGGCACCGTCCGTAGAGAGATTTAGTGTACTAGTTCTTGGTTAACTTTGGCTAATGAAAGAGCTGAAAAACTGAAAAAGATATTATTATGTGGTGGAGAACACCTCAAGCGTGAAACTAGATCAGTCTGCATCTTGTATGCTGGGATCAGTCAACAGTGAAAATTCCTTTCTCCGATTCATTTGTAATTAAAGACATACTACCTAATTTGCTGAATTATTCTAATATATATGTGACATCGACGGTTACAGCAGACTATTGATGAATGTAAATAATAAGTATATGCGTTTAAAAACTGTACCTACATAGGATTTACTGACTCCGTACCATGTGATGAAGAACATTAATGATTGCATAGACTTCCGTGATCGCTGTCGATGTCTTCTTGGTTCTCCGGGTAGAGCCCAGTCAACTTTTTTTAAAAACCTAATGTTTCAACCTTCTTGCTATGGCTTTCACCACGTCGATTTTTTAAAATTCAACGTCTCAGCCATCTTTCTGTGGCTTTCATCTGAAGCCTAACGTTCGAGCCATATTGCTATGGCTTTCACCGCGTTGATTTTTTAAAATCTAATGTTTCAGCCATATTTCTGTGGCTTTCATCATAGTCTTCTGCTAAAAACCCTAATTTTTTAAAAAAAAAAAGTTGACGCGGCTTCACCAGGGGAACCAAAAAAACAAGAGCTTTAATATTATAATAATGCTAACAATAATTTATCTGCGATGGAGCACATACTCCGGTGGCAATTCCCCGTCATATAATTATCAGTTTTTTGTTTAATTTTTTAATTATCGTTTATAATTCGAGTGTTAATTACCTCCCCCACCTACATTTGTGATTTACAAATTTTAATTTTAAATTCCTAAATTCCTTCAGCGTTTTTGGTAAATTATTCATCACTTCACTCGGTAATTTGTTCATAACCCTGACGCCCTTACCCACAGAAGAAAATTTTCCCACTGCTTTATGCATGAATCGAGTGCCATATGACCATGACCACAAACTGGCATGTTCACCTGGCACTCGATTCATACATAAGGCAGCTAGAAAACTTTCTTTTGTGGGTAAGGGTGCCGGAGATTGGAACAAATTACCGAGTGAAGAGATGAATAATTAACAAAAACGCTGAGGGAATTTAAAATTAAAATTTGTAAATATCTGTAATACTTTTAACATGAATATGGATGCTTACGCTATAGTCCCATCACTTTTTACAGATATTATACATACCCGGCTGCGCAGACGTCTGTACTAAATATGGATTTTTCTAAAAAGAAAAATAATCGCATTCCTTGAAGCCTGTTCATTACAGTTATCAATGAATCACGGGCAACGCTACTACTTTAAATTTTTAAGGTGTAGATAATTTTTGATATGTATATTAAGTTTCATTTTATTTCCTTTTTTTTTTGTAATCAGAGAATTCTCAACTTAATATAATAGTTAACTTGTTCTCCGCAGCTATCGCTACTCCATTATGACTGTTGTATAGCTCTGACAATTTGTATCCATTTCCTTTTTTCTTGGTTCCATTTTGTTTCAGTCAATCCTACAATCCACTACCGGCTTGTAAGTCAGTTGTAGCAACACCATTAGCCGTCAGTTTTCAGGGTTCTCTCAGGACCGTCACAGCTACCGTATCGGTTAAGGGCGTTCATTATGTTCTTTACTCCCACAGGACGAAGGCAGTTGATTGGAGACAAATACCGCAGGAAGAATTTTGGAGCGACCGTCAGAAAATGAAGAAGATATGCTAGACTACACTAGCCGCAAAATCTTAAACGCCAAACGATGATAATCTATGTTTCACCGTGAATTTCAGTAGTAGTAATAATACCGTTGTTCTGGTAGACAGCATCATTAAGTAAGTAGAACAAGGTAAAATCGACTACGAGAGAGTATGACAGCAATTGTGTTTGGCAGTCTCTCGGTTGTTAACGAGATAGTGTAACATGTGCGCTTTAAGTGACTTCTTAAAGAAACATTTATTAACAAAGAAAGCTATAAGACCTATGGAAAAGTGTGAAATAAATATAGGGCTGTATACTAATGAACGAACGACGTGCTAGTAAACAACAAAAATAGAAGAAATTTGTCTTTTATACTTGCGCATCAGTCACGTATACACCCAGTTTATAAGAAACTAATGATTTAGGTTCCTGGATATGCCTCGGATGGTACAACTCACCTCAGAACACAAGAAAATTATCTTCCTGCTGCTGATAGCTTGTTCTGTATGATGTTAGAAAAAGGGATTAATTTACCTTATTTAGTTCAAGTTACACAATTTGCTCTCGTACTACATATTTATTCACAGCAGTTCACGTAGTCATACATTCACATTACAATCAAACAAAGTGAAATACTTCCTTTCATTTTGAGAATTTATCACCCGTCACAGATCTCTTCCACCATTTACTTCATAAATTACATTGCTCAAACAAAACGTCATGTACTTATTAGTCCCTCTTCCTGTTATTGATTAACTACACAGTTATCTTTCAAACATGGCGATGCACCACTCAGTACATGCAGCACATTTCTCTCTCTCCCGCCAACAACCACTTTCCAGCGATACTACGCCCCTCTCTACACTGCATGCATGCAGCGTACCAACCTAACAACAAGTTACGTTTTCTCTGCTATACAATTTGATTCGTAGTACATCTTTACAAAATTTAAGAAATAAAACATATGAACAAAATTACCTTATTGAAAAAATTACAGACAAACACCAACTAAGTGTGAAGGAAACCAAGTTTCCTTACAAGTTTCATCCGTAGATTTTGTGACTGATTTTTTTTTTTTTTAAAGATAGTTAAAACATTTATTTTTCAAAGGTAGGGATCTATAGATTGTTGGGCAAGTAGCGGTTCCTTAATATCAACAGCTTCGTGAGTTCTAGATTTTAGTACTACACCACGTCACTTCAATTCAGCATAATCTCAACGAACTTTTACTGAAGAAATTGTTTAAGAAAGTAAACAGTAATGTTTTCATGAATTCATATTGTGATGACGTTCCTACAATTACATTTTTTAAACATAAAAGACAGTGTGCTTGGGACGAGCGACAGTAGTTAGTTCATCGTGTCTCTTTCTTTTTCCAGGCATGCTCCGGCAGTATTTGTACGTAACATTCTTTCTAAAATTTTCAGTCACAACCGGTGTTATAGCCGTCTCTGGTGATACGTTTTCTCGCGAGTTTAATGCTTTACTGACAACATGCGAAAAAACAGTGTATCACTATGTATCAAAACGTAATTGGGCAGCTGTCCACAATGTCTGGTTGGTGGTTGTCAGGTCGTTAGTATCCTACTGCAGCCGTAACAGCAACCAACCTGTCTGGCATGCTCTCTACAGGTATTTGCTATGATTACTCACCATTCCTCTCACAACCTTTCCATGAGTTTAGCAGTGGTTTTAGGCCGCTCTTGACGGGTCTTCACCCAGCGATCCAATTAATCCCAGAGATGTTCTATAGGATTGAGGTCAGAGCTGGCGTTTGGCATTGTAACACGAATTCATTCCATAAAAAATGGACTATGTTGGTAGCATTTCATTACCCAGAATGTTACAATAGGCCTCTGTTTTTAAGTTACCGTAGACAAACACCAGCTGACCTACGGAGAAGGCCATTAAAGATCTACACATCATCATTCTACCATCAACGAATTTCCTAGTTGGCACTTCACACCAACAGAAGCACACCCAAACATGTCCATCTGATCGGAATAATGTAAACCTCAACTCGTCACTGCACATAACGGATTTCCTCTGCAGCAGTTTCCGATTACTTGCCTTGATGTAACACTTTGTGAAGCTGCTGTTCCGTGGTATCCAGGTTGATGGACTTTTGTTCTCAACGTTCCAATGGAAACCGATACACTTGTTGCTGTATAAAACAACTGTAGGATGGTAGCCATGGGTTGTACCATGTCTGTCTGGGTCAAAATTGAAAGTAGCCCAGAACGTGCAGCATTGGCACAATGCCCATTGCCAGATCCACTAATTTTCCTAGCCAGTGCAATAACTGCGAGATTGCCGTCCCTAGGAACATTATTTTTCTGCCCCAATTGTCGCCCATTGTTGCCACACCATTGTCGCCGGGGCAGTAGTGGAACTAAAAAAAAAAGTCACCGCGACATAAATTTCCACCCTGCAAACACGATTTTGCCGCCCTCTTAGATCCGGCACTGACAATGTCCATCGATCTTCCATTTATGCAAGACGAATATGACCACTGATTTGGGCCTGTTAACCTTTTCTGCAATCACTCGTCTGTGGACCTCACAGAGATGGCAGCCCACAATCACAGCCTTATCCAAATCCGATAGCTCTGTACCTTGTGCCACCTCCATGTCAACTGGTTATACAGTGACCTGCAGCATATGATGGCAAAATATCCCCAAATCTCGTTTAAAAGGGAGGGGAAGGGTCAATAAAAATCTCACATCAACTTTTTACATAATTTTTCTCCTGCTATTTCGTAGAGGAAAATGTAATAAACAGAAGACATTAGTTTTAACGCTTGGGTATTTAGTGGCATGAAGTAAAATACAAGAACATATCAAATAAAATTATAAGGTAAATCTCAGTGAGGGAGGCCGGGTTCCCTTCGCATCTTACAAAGTCTCTCCAAGGGGGAAGGAGAGGGGTTCAAAATTAAGAAAAAACAACAGTACGTAATTAATAGAAGCTCCCTAATTTAATTTAATTTAATTTAATTGCAATGGAGCACAGGCTCCGGTGGCAATTTCCCTACACACCCATCGTCCCCCTATCCTGCACCTACCTACATTTGCCCTCTACTAATTTTATCTTTAAGTGGACTGACGTACTGAATTAGCTGTTTTCACAGGCGCCCAATTACTTTTGGGTAGATAGTGCAGTGACCACAAATGTAATCCATGTAGATAAATAGCGGCAGGCGCTAGAACCCACGTCTAGTAAAATGAACACAATTATAGCACATGTAAAACATATTTGATTGTATTTTGTGTGTGTCGTTTAATGAAAGGTTGAGCACTAATTATTTTAGATCTTTTTTTTTTTTTTTTTTTTTTTTTTAAAAAAAAAAAAACATCTGACTCTACCCTTACGACTTCTACATTTTCTTGCTGATATTTTTTCCTAAAAACCAATTAATGTTGTATAGAATATCATGACGTGTCTATAGTCTGGAGACATATGGCGCATGCGCGTACGCACTTGCGTATGAGTGCATGCGCCATTTCGTGTCGCTGCAGGGTGAGCCGAAGCAGCGCGACGGAGAAGCCTGGTGTGATACAGGTAACTCCATAGAAATCCTCACTTCAACGAAAGTAATTTATTAGTAGACAGATACTAGGAAATACTATACTAAAAAATAAATCAAACGCAGTTTTGTTAATGGCGGAGAAAAGAGTAGATCAGAGACATGTAATTTCCCTGCTCTGGATGATATGTCCCGAAAATACATTCTTATGTGAAACTGTGTTAGACACGATCCAACCAATTCGTTTCTTTTCACCCGAGTATTATTCCTAGTTTCCATCACTGACCCACTTGTAAACTTTCAGCAAATGCGTTCCCACTTCTGGAAGTAATCTCGAACATTTTCTGCTGAAATTGCTCGTAGCTCCGTTAGAGAATTTCTTTTTACGAGTTGTATCAAACTTTTCTGCCATTCAGTGTTAATTGGAGTTTGAGAAAGAAAGTTTTGAAGGTATAGGTAGAGATTAACAACGCTTAACTAGTGAAGACTGGCGAAGAGACAA
The DNA here is from genome assembly GCA_031002005.1 of Vandiemenella viatica. NCBI lineage: Eukaryota > Metazoa > Arthropoda > Insecta > Orthoptera > Morabidae > Vandiemenella > Vandiemenella viatica. Next base: position 225,136,384 of record JARYHS010009186.1, on the reverse strand, counting down.
TCGAGATTCGGAACAACGGCGAAAAATATACCTAGAATATTCCTGGTAGTTTGTGATGTCAAGAAAACTAGTTGTCGAAAATGGATTAGGCTCACACAAGGAGTGAAATGTTGAGGTTTCACATCACTACATTAAAGTTAGTTTTGTATTCGGGGTGTGTGAATTATATTCTCTGTTGTTGGGTTTTTACGTTGGTCCTATAAGATAGTCTACTCCGCAATAAGTTCTCAAACTGAGCAGATCTCCAACAGAGGTTAGGTGAGTCACTGGTCACAGATTTTAATTTACTTTTAAACACATGACAAATTTTGAGAATTAAGCTATTCCCTGCGTATAGATGAAATGATTAATTCTCGGGTTTTGTGCCGGTTAGTTTCTTTATTTAACTCATTACACAACGTTTCGGCACCAACCTCCACTGACCTCGTCAGGTAAGCTGTCATAACGAACATTTTAGAATTATACATGACCGATTGTTGGTTATGATTTCTTAACACGAAAAACCACGTATGAAACAGTCAGAGTTAATATGAATTTATGACACGAAGTTGGATTTCACCACTTTATCTCCTTTAAGAAGTCCGATAAGAAAAAACACCCATTCAGTGAGCTATATAAAAATTTCTGTCTTTTAACATTTAAATTATTCTAACCATTCCTAAGAATTTAGTTAGGATCTTAATTTTTATAGAAAAGGTATAGTACATTCAGTTTTACGAAAAGGTAACTGATTTTAGTTTCTCCACGTGCAATGTATAGAACATATATCACATATCTTCTACATTCAGTTTTTGAAACTTGTTTTACAGCCACAGAAGGTCAGGGGCGTAGCTACTATGGGGCTAGGCGGTGCAGTGCATCGGGGCCCCTACGCTCAGGGAGCCCCCAAGCATACCTAAAAAAGGGCCCCAAAGCGCCGCACCTCTGGGGGGCCCCAAGCGCAGTTTAGAGGGCCCACGAACCCTCACGGCAAACTGGCGACCTTTTTTTTTTTAGCTCTACCGTCGTCTAAGGGGGCCCCTGAGACACAGGAAGACCCCCACTAAGGGCCCTCGCTGCTCAGAGGAAGGCCCCAAACCACTGTTCAGGGGGCCCCTAACGACAACTGAAGGGCTCCCATCCTAAGCTCAGGGGGCCCCAACCAGCACATGAAGCAAAAAAAAAGGTCGCCCGTCTGGCCTGAGGGCCCAAAATAATTTTTTTGCACCGGGGCCCTTGTTGACCTAGCTACGCCACTGCAGAAGATATACACAAACTGCTTTTTATGAACTCTGTAACTGGGGAAGTTATTATTATTATTATCGTTTGCCAAGTACAAAGTAAGACTGGAGGAATAATGAAGGTTCATTGTTACGACTTTTCTATAACTTTGGTTCCATCTGAATGATCTTTGGTTAGTTTTTTTTTTTCCTTCTAACTGGTCTGTGGTTTTTTCTTAGCAGCAAAACGCTGCACTATTGCTGTAGCTAGTATTTAATAGTAATAGAAAAAGTCTTGCACAATTGTCGTTGCTTATTACAATTACCATAGCAAATATGGATGTGGTGTTTGTGAAGGTATTCACTTGACACAAATACCACTTCTTCTTATATCACGTTGCTACGTTGCTCTTCGACAAAACAGATGGTTCATGAAAACCTGTCGCAAAGTGGTAACGACTATTCAGAAGGGCTTAAAAAACCCTCATAGAGTACTATCACGGTAGAACAGACAAATTCTGAGACTAGCTCCATTAACAGTATAACCACACAATAGTAGAAGTCATTAAGCTGTAACGTGTTTCAAAATTAATGCAGCTAGAATAGATAGAAATTCTTGTTGAGATTCCATTCATGTATTCATTGGTTTGCTTTTCAATTTCCTGAATAAAAATATAACAATAAATTTAAGAGATAGTGAAATTGCTAGCTGAGGTATTTAAATGGCAGTACAAAACATTATTTAAATATATTTTACGAAACTATTTAATACAGGTACATAGTAATAATGGACAGAGCATTTTTTTTCTTATTAAATTTGCTCTGCTTTTTTAACTCCTCGTCGACAGCGGGATGATTTCTGCCGGGACGAAATGGGAAGGGAATCGGCCGTTGCCTATATGAAGGAACTGATACTGTATTTGCCCTCATTGACTTCAGGCAACGAAAATCCAAACGAGCGGAATAATCTAGATCCTGCAGAATGTTCCGCCCGTGCACTACCGCATATTTGTTTCGCTGTTTATAAGTCTTGGGTTAGTTGTGAACCTCAAGTTTCGAGCCAGAAGAAAATCTTGGAGCTTCTGAGTTGTTTTATAATACCAATTGGATTGTTATATCGCCGTGAATCGACCATGAGTGAACATAAAAAAATCCAGAAAAACTAGACAGAGGATGAATTAAAGTGAACTTGTGCTACCTCGGCAGCTACTTTGCACAAGAAGGGGGAGCCGTTTCAGATTTTCAGAGTGGAGGGAAAAAAAAGCAAAGGGTACCCAAGCACAGCTGAGACTTATGTTGAGTTCTATACAACTCCGCCGCAATATTATGCTGCGGGTATTTAATGACAATGTCAAGGCGGTGCTCGTGTATGGATGAGAATTGTAGAAAGTGACCAAAATAACGACCAAAAAACTCCACACCATAGATTCCTGAGAACACTCTCTCTTTCTACCTTAATGGGGGCTTTGTAATCTGAATTACATACAACGAGATTTATGCCTGTAAATGATCTTATTTAATTATTACCATTCATGAATTAAAACTATCCAACCATGAAAGGTAGAATCAGTTACTGTTTCTATAACTGCAATTCTGTCTTTATTCTATCTTCGACTACCGTGACCTAATTAATATAGCGTAGTCTTTACCTCTTTATATATTTTATTATGTCTCCAAGTTAGCAGAGAACATCTTATATCAGCTTTCCTCTTAGTCGATTACAGATGATTCTTCTCTTGTCAAATTTCCGAGATAATTTTTTGAAATCGTTCTTCTGTTTCACTTGAAATAAACTGCAGTTATTATTATCTAAGTAGTAAAATTAATCAGGTATACTCCTCTTCAAATGATTTCCACAAATTAAACTCACTCAACATTTAATTTTCACTTTATTAACACTTCAAAATTTTTTATAACTTTATCAATACGGAATATTATCTCTATCAATTGAATATGCTTTATACGATACAATAATTTATTCTTGTGACAGTTTTATTATCTTATACTGAATTCACGCAGCATTTCCTCGCCAGCTACTAACTTCAGCCATACCCGGTCCAAGTCGACGACCATCCACTTTTTTCATTCTTGCTCCGTACATTATTCTTTGCTGTTCTTTCATCATCATTTTTGACCCTTCACAGACTCTTATAATCTCTCATTATTATTATTATTCCGAATAACCCTTTTGGATTAATCAACTTTGGCTATGTTTCTTTGTATTTAATTTTCTTTGCTTCCAAACTTCCTTCATTCTTTGAGAGTGTTGTTCCTTTTGTTCCTGGGTCCATTTCCTTCCCTTGATGTATTTCTGTCTATCCTGAAAACCTGCCTTGTGAATTACTTCTCTAAAAAGTGTTCTGCTGTCTATTATATCTGCTTTCACTCCAGCAATTTTCATGTCCTTTTCAGTTTCAGTGAACCATGTGGGTTTGGATTTGTATTTGTTCAGTAGGGTGAAGATCTGTTTTGTTAGTCTATTACTATCCATTCGGTATATGTGCCAGTAAAATTTCAGTCTTCTTTTCCTCATTATAACTGTTAATTTTTCTATTTTAGAATATAGTTCTCGGTTTGGTCTTAATTTGTATTCATCATTACTATTAGGTTTGGGTCCCAGTATTTTTCTCAAGATTCTACTTTTTCCAGTTTTTCAAGATCCCCATATCTTGTTAGCTTAAGCGTTTCTGCCGAATACAGCGTTTCTGGTCTAACCACTGCTTGATAGTGCCTTAGTTTTGTGTTCCATGATAAGGATTTTTTGTTATATACGTTCTTTGTCATATGAAATGCTCGTTCCATTTTATGTATTCTAGTTTCTATTGCATTCTTTTCTTTTGTGTCACTCGTTATCCATTCTCCTAAATATTTAAAAGAATTTGTTTTAGCTATTGTTCCATTGCGAAGTTTAAGATTTTGAGGATCATCATTGATGTTTGTCATGAACTGTGTTTTTTCATAAGATATATGTAATCCTACTTTGGCTGCCTGTTTCTCCAGTTCTTCAATTTGTTCTTTTGCACTATCCAGTGAATCAGTAATTACTGCCATGTCATCTGCAAAAGCTAGACAATCTATGGTGATTTTATTTGGATTTCTTCCCAGCTGAACACCCTTTGTGTTGATGGCTTTCCTCTATTCCCTCACTACTTTTTCTAATGCACAGTTGAAAATTAGTGGAGACAGACTATCTCCCTGTCTCACACCTGAATTAATTTCAAACGGCTCGGAAATTTCTCCCATAAATTTTACTTTGGACGTCGTATACAAATTTACCAATTTTTAATACAAAATTTTAATAACATTAGTTTAAAATTAACAAAACAACATGTTACTATTATAAAATTAAGCAGGTGTGATGTACGGTGTTCAGAAACTTACTGTGAGATTGAGAAATGTCCAAACCAGGACGAATACAGAAACAAATAAAGAAGAAGAATTGGACCAGACTGAGGGAAGACGATAGACCGGTTGTAAAACAGGCTTAGACATGGAACCTGTTTGGATGAAGAAGCAAGACAAACGTCGGATGACATGGAGATCTGTAGACCGGAAAATTACAACCGTGAACAAGAGGCAAAAGGATTAGCAAACCAGAGTACAGTGGAAGCGCAATGTTACTGTTTTTTGACATCATCAGCTCTCGACTTGTTTGATGTATTCCTCCACCTCTTCAGATCTTGTTCTTCACCTCAACAGACTCCTTACAAACTATGTCCTCAATTATGTGCTTCATATATTCTCAGGTCTTATCTTCGACTCTTCCCTCCACCAATGAATTAGTCAAATTCTCATGTCTTATGATTCACCATCCTGCGTCTTCTCTGCTTTATTTGAGACTCTTCCATAAGCTTCTTTCCTCATTCACGATTTTCAAAACACGTTCGTTTCGTACCTTATCTGTCCACTTAATTTTCAGCGTTCTTCTAAAGGACTACATTTCAAATGATTCAGTTCTACTTCTTTCTGGTGTTCCTAATGTCCACACTTCGCTGCCATAAAGTGCTGTGCTCCACACATAGTGTTTCCTTCTTTCTTAGTCTTAGATCAATATTTAAAACTAAAAGATTTCTCTTTTTCAAAAGACTCTATACGCTAGTGCTGTTCTACTTTTGACATCATTCTTACTTCGGCTATCAATTGAAATTTCAGCACCTAAGAAACAGAATTTACTTACATCTCCTATTGCATCCGATTATTTTTTTTTTAATATAAAATTAATGCTGCTATCATTTATGATACAATTCTTCACTTTCGTGTTGATTTGATTAACATTTAGTCCAGAATTTTCCTCCAGTATTTTGTTCATACCAGTCAGTAACTTCTAAAGATCCCCAGTCTTTTCTGTCAAAAGGACATTGTCATCAGCAAATCGCGAGATACTGATTATTTTTTTCTTGAACACTTATGCCACATTCAAATTTTTCTTTTACTTTCTTTATTTCTTCCTCTACATACAAGTTGGATATTGATGGGGATAGACTACAAGCTTGTCTCACATCCTTTTTAACACATGTATGTCTCTTATGATTCTCTACTTTTATTACAGTCACTGAATTCTTATTGTAAATTAAAGGATGTGATAATGGCGACGAGTCTCTTGCTGAATATTGATGACCGACATGGATCAATAGTATCCACACGAAGAAGGTAGACGTGCAACTCAATTAGGCAATGGGGATAATTGCGGGATGTATTCTGAGTACGACCACCGCATGGCTTACAGTGGTATGCAACATTCCACCTCCAACACTAAAAAGATCAGAAGCTTCCCTGAAGACCTGGAAAAAACATTCAGAATAAACCTCAGCTGTCTATCCATCAAGACATTACTCAAGCAAAACACCAACGCTCGTAATCGAGGAAACCGAGCGTGGCTGGTAAGTAAGCGGTAACTCTCTGGTCTTGGATTCAGAAGGATACGTGTTCGAATCCCCGTCCGGGCATCCAGATTTGGGTTTTCCATGGTTTTCCAAATCACTCCAGGCAATTGCCGGGATACTTCCTTAAAAATGCCATGGCCGAATTCCTTCCCATTCCTTGCCCCCATTATTTCCCGTCTCTAAAGACCTCGCTGTTGAGAGACGTAAAGCAGTTAACAATTAAAAAAAATTAAATGGATCTTCCCAGGCGGCAATGGAGAATCATTAATCGGATACGAACAGGACAAGGCAGATGTGGCTACTTGTTATATTAATGGGTCTGGGTAGATTCTGCAAATTGCTACTGTGAAGCCACCATATAGACAATCAATCACATCCTTTCTGACTGTCCTCTTCGAGCATACAAAGGAAGAATAGCGGAAAAACACGATGCGTTGATCAATGCAGTTGATTGGCTACAAATACTAGATCTACAACTAGTTTTTGTTATTCTTCCGTCTTGCAACTAAAACAAATGCTTTTTATGACAAATGCTTTTTAAGACATCTTCAGTGGCCTAGGTAAACATAATATGACTGACGTAACTGAGTCCACAACCCGAAGGCAAACATATTTACACACACACACACACACACACACACACATATATATATATATACCGGTATAATAGTGTTATTTGTTTTTTGTGTTTGTAAAATGGTTAAGTTATCTTATATTACTAATTACTTACAGTTTTATATCATGAATTAATACGCGATAGTTCGTAGTTCCACACAAGCTACTTGTCTCACACTACCACTACTATCAAATATTTTTTTTTTTGTAGGATGCATTTTGGAGATTTCACAGACTACGAGCCGTGTATAAACTATTGTTGTTGTTGACAAGCACCTGGAGCCAAAGATTTTGTGCTGTCGAACTTGTGTTTCGTTTTGATCCTTTGGTCATAAGCTATTGTCTGGTCTGTGATGATATTTTTGAATATTGGATGTCATATTTATTCATGTTTTAGTGTCTTGAACAATGTTTGGTTTGTTAGGTGTATGTATTTATTCATAAACATTTTTTACGATTATTGAGTGTTTTTTGTATGTGAATGTTTTCTTGAATAGTCAGCATGTTTCTGTAGTGGTTATTAATTTTTAGTATTTGCATATCTGTTTGTATGTTGTTGTGTGAATGATTTTGTTGTAGCAAATGTTGAGTGATTGGTACATCTGAGAGCTCTCAGATGTTCCTTATATCTGGTTTCAAATTTTCTGGCTGTTTGTCCTAAGTGAAACCAGTTATCATAGCAACTAAGGGCCTTGGGCTAAAAAATCACCAACATACTAGATTTAGAGGATATTAAATTGTACAAGTTTGTGATATGTCCATCTGTCCTCATCTTTTGTATATCTTGTAAAATATTATACGATAAATAAATAAATGGTGATGAGAGTGAGTGAGCCGTTCATTTTATATGTGTCAGATCGAGAGTTGAGTAGTGATGGATTCTACCACAGTCTCAGCAGTAGGGTGGTGGTTTCTCGCGGTGGCTTGCCTTCTCGAGCAAGTCGCTCTTGTCGCTCTTGCCTCTCCTCCCTGGAGCGCCGTTGTTTACTGGTCAGGGCGCCGCTCTCCATTATTGAGGCGGCAGTGCGACCGGCGTCAATATTTAACGAGGAACGCACTGCGGTCGCGGTGGCGAGGTCGCAGTTCTAACGAGATCAGCCAGGCGCGCTATCGGATTTCGGAGGCGCGCCCCAACCTATTACATGCCGAGTTCAGTCTATTGTCATCCGGACATGAAATGCTCTTTCAACTGGACAGTCCGCGAAACGAAATGTATTATAGCTGACTTGCCTCGTGTTGCGAATACATCACAACTTGTTACACCGTACTTGGTGGTGAGCGCTGACGCCCGGCCTTTGCATTTAGCAGGACCTGGGTTCAAGTCCCTGCCCGGACACCCAGATTTCAGTTTTTCTTGGTTTCCCGAAATAACTGCAGGCGAATGCCGGATCGAGCGTGGTGGATGAGCGGTAACGCTCTGGCTTCGCATTCGGGAGGACGCGGGTTCAAATCCTCCCCTCCCCCACGGCCATCCAGATTTCGGTTTTCGAAGATTTCCCCAAATCACTCCACGCGAATGCCGAAATGGTTCCTTCAAAAGGCCATGGCCGTATTCCTTCCAGATCCTTCCTTCAGTCCCTTCCCACCACTAATGACCTCGACGTATACGAGGCGTAAAGGCAGAAAAAAAAGGAACTTCGTATGCCGGAATGGTTCTTTCAAAAGTCGTGGCCGAGTTCGTTTCTTGTTTCCCATCCTCTTCCGGCTTTAATAACATAGATGACGGGCCTTAAATCCCGAAAGGAAAAAATAGGTTGCAGTATGATGTTAATTATTTTTATACACGTTGTAATGAAAATGGTAATGTAAAGGCAAATCAGATACATGGACATTGGATGGTACCAGCATCCTATCATCAAGTTTCTGATATACTATCGTCAATCAATCTTCATTCCTCTGTAGTAGGTTGTACGATTTACACGATAATGCTAGTTGTTAATGGAGACTTTAGTAACTCGTTAAACTTCTTCTACAGTCTTTTTGGCGAATGGAGGGACTTATATTCTATCCTGTAGTGTTTCTAACGCGAAGATCCCGCGGGAAAACACAGTTCCTGACTTTCTGAGTCATCAGAGGATTCGAAATGCTTGACTTCTTGCCTGATTCGAGGCATGATATCACAGAGCGTGAAATTCTGTCGAAGGTGTGAATTTGAACACTCTGAGAGAAGGTCAGAGATGTAACCTTAACGTGGTTTCGCAAGGCCTGTCCAATTGCCGGCAGCGCCGGTTCAGCTATCACCAGTGCGCCGTGGGAAAGCAGTCGCCTCTGCTGGCAGAGAGGACGCGCCTCTATGGGTGGCCCGGTCGGTAAACATCATAAGCCCGGGTAACTGAAACGACAGTAGGCAACGAGGTGAGGAGGCGGCTGCGAGGTGGCGAGGGATAGTCTGTGGCGCGTGCTGCATAGCGCGGCATACAAAACCCCTGGCCGTGGGAAGCCACCATTATGCGAGCCACGAGGCATTCTCAATATCGCGTAAAAATACCTAAAAGTCGACAAAACGCAAGTCCAACCATAAGATCAGCATTTACAAGTATTTGGCTGGTATGAGAACTGGAGGGAGACGTCGTCAGCCAATCACAGGACAGTACTGTGAATAGTATTAATATCTGTATATCTTGTGCCATTGTGGAGTCAATGGAAGCAGAGAACAAAAGTTTCGGAAGGAATCATTGGACCGGTGAAAACCAGCCTGAGCAAGGTAGGCTGAGCTGGCTTGTTGGAAATAGAGGAAGGCAATACTTATTTCTGTTTAGTTGTGAACGACTGGTTCGGGCCGTAGTCTGTTTTCTTTCGGGAGACTGATGGTCTGTGTAGACGCGACAGTGACAAACAATGCCCCTCTCTGTGGTAACAGACTGGCGACCTTGGACTCTGTCACCCTCGCTTGGACTTACTCTGACAGACGACAAAACCGGTCCGAACGGTAGCCATCAGGCAGCTTGAATACGTACTTCCACTACGGCAATTCTCTCAACGTCAGCATGCTTATGACTGCTCCACAATTGAACCCTCCCATAACATCTGATTTATTTTCCATTCTCTAAATATCCACTCAATCAGTTTGTATTTGTACCAGATTTTATAATAACTGGATTAAATAGATGTATGCGTGCTTTTACTAATTTCTTCCTCAATTTGTTACTTAATTTCTTAATTTTGAGCTATGCCCTCGTTACTTGTCCTTCCGATTCATTGAATCCAAAATGTCATTCTCACTATGTCTTTGCTAAAATAAACCATGCTTATTTAAATTACAAAAAATAACTTTTGAAATACAAATTATTAAATTAAGGATAGTGTAAAATTACAATCCCTATCTTTTTTTTATTTTTCCCAGTCATCTCTTTCGCTGAACTTCGTTTTCTTCCTATACTAAAATCACCCATCATCTGATTCACTTCTCTATTTTTTATCTTTCACCGTACTTTTCTCGCTTCTTTTATAAATCATTTCTTCTTTAGACTCTCTAATTCCAATTTATGTACTTCGTCTCCGTTGCTAGCTTTCTTTCCTTTTCTTACTTTCTATTTTCTGAACTTCCTCCCCCGGTGCTCCAATTTCACTCCTAGAGCGTTAATAACCTAGAGGGTGACGCACTATGGTGCACTAACAACAACAACAACAACAATTACACTCCTTTCACTCATCTAGTGCTTCTGCCCTTACCTAACGTGGTGGGTGAGCGGCAATGCTCTGGCCTCGCATTTTGTATGACACGGGCTCGAATTCCCGTCCGGCAATCCAGATTTTGGTTTTCCATGGTTTATCTAAATAACTCAAGGCCAATGGTGGCATGGTTACTTCAAAAGGGCATGGCCGAATCCCTTTATTCTCCTTGTCTTTCTTGTCACAAGTCATTTCCTGCTTCTAATGATTTCGACGTCGACGAGGCGTAAAGCTTGAGGTAGCAAAAAGATTCTCCTTTTTACCCCTTATTTCATTAAAGTACAGCACCCAACACAAAACACTTTGCGGACATATTCCTTAAGTTCTTGTTCAGAAGTCCTGAAATTCAGTAGTACTACTCGGTACTATTTTCTATACCTGTGCGCATATTGAAAGTAAGTATATAAGTCTCATGCGGTGCCTGCTTCAATTCTTAATTTTGGGAACTTTCACGCTGCATTTTGCCTTCTTGCGCTCTATGGAAACATCGGTTTATTAATTACATCTTTATTTTCTTTTACGAACATCTTTCCTTGTTTTATTTTAAAATAGAAAACTTTATTTAAAGAATGTCCTCCCTGAAGACTTTGTTTGGCCTGCACCTGGAAGAATGATTTCTTCAACGTACTACCGTAAAGTCACTGTTAAATCCTCTGTTTCTGTAATTTTCCTCAAAACTTTTAAGCAGCTAAAAGTCACGGAACCGAACAATCCAGACGTCACGGAAATGCGTCTGCTGGCCGGCGAACTACGTCACGAGAGGGGCGGTGACGTCAGAGGTGCTCTCGCCTGCTTGTGCGGGGTGGCGACCTTTCCGTGAAGCAGGTACTTGGCGTGTCGCATTACTTGGATCGATGCTAGCGTATTATTCCGCCAGTAAACAGTGAAAGCTAATGGCTCTAACCTACAATTCATTCTTTCAAGTATTTTATTCGTTCCTGTAAATGTAAAGAACAAAAAAAATGTCCTTCCACGTAGTCGAGATCATGCAGCTTATTCGAGAGCCACATTGGCGTCTTTTCAAGTGAATAGTTTGTACAATGTGTCCAGACTAAGTAGTTTATTTCCCATTCAGCGCGTAGCTGTTTCAAGAAATGTTCTTATAACCATCTTCATGTGGTTGCTGTTCAAATATCTCTACCTAACTACCGACAATTTTTCATCTCAGATATACTCTCAACGTAAATAAAAATTATTCAAATTTTACCCTCTTCGTGTTCCTTGATTGCTTCATACGGGAGTGAGTACGTTTTATGTCATGTTTTACTATTAAGATGACATAACGTTTATCCTCCGGTTATAATTTTATATTTTGTGTTCCATCTTTTTGTCTGAAAGGAAATCGTATACTATAAATGAAATTCATCTTTTTCTTCAAGAAAACCATCGATTCTATAATCAATATGTGCACTCTATCACATATTTAGTACCAGCTTCTGCCCGCGTTGTCTCTTCCATACCACAGAGAGGACAACGGCAAATAAAAAGTTACCGGATATATATGACCCCTAGAAATAATGATATGACAGAGATTGTTATTATTAAATAAAAAGAAACAAAAACCAAATAAGTAGCAATCCTTAGTCGCCAATGGCAGCCATTGTAAATTTGATGTATTTTTCAATATAATAGACAAGATATTAGTTCAAACTACGACTAAAAGCTGCTAATAATTTCCTTGAATGTTCTAAATAACCTTTGTACAGTTTTCGTTAATGTTTGTGACTGGTAGACTGAAATTATACTTAGTTTGGGACTGTTGAGTATACATCTCTAGTAATGTTAATGCTCACGATGGTCGTATGAAATTCTGCAATGTGATCGGATGACATAATTGATCTCCTTGCAGATTGTTCGATAACTTATGCGCGGCTGGTAATGCGAGTTCAGTAATGTTTACAGTTTCCAACAAAGACTTCTCTTGAACTCTGTTGTACACGGCAACGTGATCAAATCTTGGAAGATAAATTTCTCTTGATGTTATCAGTTTGAAGGTGTGTAATTAAAGAAAATGTCCCAATTCACGTCGGGCTTGATTTCAGAATAGAAATAGCAAATTTGCAGCTGTTACAACTTTATGTTTGTGATCGCAGAATCACCTTGCATCCGTAATTAGAGGAAATAGATTTTAAAGAAACTACGTAAGTAGCTCTTTCAACACGTAGTGATTAAAACATAAAATGTTCTGCACACAATTCTGAGGGATCGAGGTGTGCACAGTTTAATACTTTTATTTGCATTGTTACAGTTGTGCGTGACCAGCCTAGACCCGACTGCAGGTCCCATGCAGTGGTTAATTTTCTGAATGCCTGAATGTTTCAAGAGGCTTAACGGTGCAGGGAGGGGATATTTTATCTACCTTTCGGAGCTGTAGCCAATGACGCAGTGACTTGTGCAGCCAATTCTGCGCCCTGTGAGCAAATGATCGATGCGTCAACCCTAGTGGTTTATTGACAGCCACTGAATATACAAGCTAAGAAATGGAGGGAAAAGAAGCTTGCTAGCAGGTAGCCAGAGGGCGGGGAGAGAGGACTTATGTGGGCGAGACGGTATTGTGGGGACTTAAAAAGCAGTTCTGTAAGACGCATGTGAACGGTTGAGAAAACTGTAATGTTGTAGTTATCGGCACGATGTAACGTTTATTGTATACAATACATGTTAAAGAAGTTCATTAGATGCTGCACAACACTCCAAGGCTTTCGCGGTTAGAATAAATATTTTCTATGTTCCAAGGATGCTGCCGGGCCCTAGGGTAAAAACATGCCGAGCAGTTCGCGCTGAAGGTCGCGGCCGCGGTGGCGGTAGATGTTTCATCCACGTGAAACAGAAGCATTGTTAGTAACTAGTCAGCGCACGCCGAGGCGCTCACGATCGCCGTCGCTGCTCGCCGTTCACCTCGAGGTCGATGCCAGAACAAACTATTTTGTTTTCACCTCGCCGCCTAGCGCGCTGCTGGAGGTCTGCTTGGCTCTGATTGGTTGAGCTGCGTCAAAGGCCACGCGATCCAGCTTCTACCCTTGAATACGCGCAGTTCGGCTTTCATTTCGTGCAGTTATCGCAATGAAAGAACAATTAATAAATGCAGTGTTTGCACGTCCTGCTTTATGGGATAAACGCCATAAAAATCACTGCAACAGATTCATTTTGGAAAAAGAGTGGAAGAAAATAGCCGCTGAACTTGGATTGACAGGTACTTAAATAAAAACTACTAATTTATGAACTGCAATCGGCAGTTTATTTTTCCATAAATGAAAAGATATTTCTTTCCAATAACTTTATATTTTTTGTCTTAATTAGCCTTATTAATTTTACCTGATTCCAAATATTGATTGATTTCATTTTTCACAACTGCACACCTTTTTTGTAATAATAAGAGTACATTTGAGTTTTGGGATGGCAAAAGTAGTACGCCGTTTATATTTGAACACATATTTTTCAATCTTTTTGACACATTCAACAAATACTTATTTTTACTAAACATTTTCACAGAGTCTGTACAGCCTATATTTAGATTAAAATATATGATAAGCTCATACTTTATTAAGTTAATCGAAAATGTTTTCATTAATCTCTGCATTTTGCATCCACTAGAAGAAAAATTCTCTCAGTAAATACAGAAGTGTCAGATACAGACAAAAGTGAAGAAATTGTTTTAAATAAATTTTTAAAATCTTACTTTTATTGAATTTGTAATGCAATTATTAATAATTTGGCAAAACAGTAAAACTTCATATAAACGGCCCTTAGTAACTTACAGTTTATGCGGGTTTAAAATTTCAGCAACACACCAAATGTTTATATTGAATGGGTGATAATTTTGTTATGTACACAACACACAAATAAACTTCAGTGGGCAAGTGGCACACCCAGCGAAACAAAAGTCTGTTTAAACAAAAAGTTGGCAGCCGAATTTGACCTTCTAACCCCAAGACAGCTGATGGCATCGTTCACTGCACTCGACCCATTCAATCGAATGCACCAGAGTGACAAACAAATCCCAATGTTTCGTTCTAACACTATTTTTATAGGTAAAAAGTCAACCAGTGATGTGAGAATGTGTATTGACTAAAAAAAATATTTTAACCTACTGTATTTCAGGTGGCCGTAATAACTTACGAAAGTAAAATAGAGAATGGGTTGCAATCCTATCTAAACGGTACGTTACTTTCAATAACTATTTACGATAATTATCATGACGTTATGGTCACGACGAGTTTTTCCTCAGCGTGTATTGGGTTGGTGTGGTAATTGTTATAGACAATTGACTTTTCTAGTTCGTCCACGATTTTGGAGTAAATGTACTGAAAAGTTTCTGGTGTCATTCGCAGGTATGCTTGGAATCTATCTGGGTGATTTTTCAGTTCTTGATACAAATGGTGATATTCACCTAGCGTTTGTCTCTGTTTATTTATTGGGTGTGAACTGAACTGTCTGTTGCTAGCCGTAGAAAGTAGCCACCACTTTATTGCTACGACAGGCCATCATCATCACTATCATTTTCACTTGCACGAATCATTGCAGCCTACACAGACTTAACTAATACTCGGGATAAAAACAAAATCCAAACACTGTGCGATGTGTGGCACCTACGAAGGTTTGTAAAGCACTGTTGAACGCTAGCAGCTGTACCTCGACATCGACAGCGAGCTGCGCGGCAACCATCTACCGCGATCTTCAGCGCGAGCTGCTCGGCATGTTTTCACCCTTAGTATTAAATTACCAACGTTTTGGCCGAACTTATTTGCCCTTCGTCTTCAGCACACTGATATTAGTACGCGGTACCAACTCGGGTGCAAGGAAATTAGGCGTAACACTGTCGTTATTTAGCCATCATTCAAATCTACATTTACATATGAATACAAGTCTTATTTAAAAAATCTTATTTGTAAAGCAGTTATCGAAATCGTACAGCTAATGATTGCATGAACATCCGCGGTTGTTGTCGATGTTTACTTGGTCCTCCGGGGTGGAGACGCGTCGGATTTTTTTTTTTTTTAAATTGACATTTCAGCCATCTTGCTGTGGCTTACTTCAGAGGGCAACGAAACAGTTAAACCATCTCTATTATTAGAATAAGTTGAATATCGTATGAATTTTAATGTTCGCCAGCATTGAAGGATTCTTACGTATCTTTTAAATTTCAAGGCAACTTAAAATATTCCGGTGGATCACTGCAGTGCCAATATCGTTGGCTCTGTTACTTCTTGCTGAAGATATTGTGTTTTGGCTTCAAGGCGATGGCGACTGTCCAACTCGTTAATAAACAGCGGACTCCGTTAAGTTGGTGGAACAACTTCTCCTAATGTTAGACTGGGAGAAACACACACACACACAGCTATGAATACCAATGAACGTTAAAACAAAGAACTGCAGTCATCCGATAGAGCGTAGTGTTGCACGAATGTCGTGGTTAGGCTGTCTGCCACGCTTTAGTCGTGGCTGGTGGGTTACCTAGTATTAGACAGTCTTTCTTTAATTAATTTATCTTAATTATGATCGAACACGAGTCCCGGTGGCAGTTTCGCCAATTTTTAAATTGGATTCTTTTATTCTTTCAGGTTAATTGTTCAGCATTTCCGAGGATAATTTATTCTAACCTCTGACTCTGTTACTTATAAAAGAAAATTTTCTCACTACCTTAGTCCTGAAATCAAGTACTCGTTTCTGATATCTTCTTTTATGTGTTTCACAGTTAAAACTCTTACCTTTATCCATCTGAGCATCTTCGCCAATTTACGCTTTGCACACTCGCAGCTCCCTCTTTATCCTCTTCCAATAACTCCCAACCATAGTCAAAGAATTGTCATAGATTTTGTCTCCCGATTCCCTCATTTCTCTGTTACATCTCCTCATCAACTTCTCCAGTAAATGCAGGATCCGAAGCTTTACTATATCAAAGAATTTACGAAATTTGTCATGTTGTGATACATTGTGTTGACGGAGAGATATAAACATAAATGTACCTATTTTATATACCTAATTTTCACTGTCAGACATAATACCATTTTCCATGGCAAGTATTTGGGGATTGCAAAAGGATAATTTGGAAAGAAAGTGAACTTTTTGGATTTAAACAGTTTTGACAATAGAGTAGTACTATTCTCAGAAAAGAAATACAATCACATACTGCTCGTAATAACTGTAAGTCTATAACATCGCATGCCCTTGAAACTTGTATTTGGAACATAAAAAAGCACAGTATGCATGCTAGAAGCTACCAATAATCTAGAAGGCCGGTGTGGGATTCGAACTAACACCAGTGACTCCAGTATCATGAAGTGTTTAAACATGAGCAACATTAAGTGATCCTTTTATTCTTGCATTTTTATGCGTGATATTAGTCATACACCTGCAACACTCCTGTGAATAAGCTGTTTGCTCCTAAAGATTGTAGAAGGAAGCTGATAAGATGCTATAGCTCATATAAGAGTAAATTAAAACCAAACCGCAGTTGGCAGTGTGGTGATTTGCAAGTGATGTTCTATGAAGGAATAAAGTATTTCCTAATATCCGAATCGAGGATAGAGAAGTGTAAAACGTTAGGTAATAATAGAAGGCTTATGACACAGGTCAGGAATTTAATGTTACCAAGCGCCAGAAATACGGCAAGCGAGCAAAATGATCTCATCCATCACACAGGTTATTGGGATTAGCTGATGCCCATCACCGGGGTCTGAGATCGTAGTAAAACTCTCTGTAACAACTGCCTCACTCTCGCAACCGAAGCAACACATAGTGAACAGCCACAGCAGCAGCCCGCCACTGCAGTTACCGCTGGTTGGACGTACCGACCACGGAAGAAGAACTCCGTCTCATGTTCAGTTGTACTCTACTGGAAGAGATGGTTGGCTGGAGATTGATCGGTCTGACCAGTTAGATTTGAAGAGGCTACAATGAATGTGTCTGCTATACTTTAGATGAGCCCAATGTGTACAATCGCTTTTCTCATTGTTGGTGGTTAGTCAGTAGCAGTCACCACTGAACCATCATTGATCGAAACGCCAGTACGCTTGAGAAGCACCTGCCACGTTTGTTCACAATTCCTTATATTTATGCCAGTTCAGTCAAGCTGTGTCGTGTGAACAGATATGCAAATATATAGCAACCATTGACACTGATTTTCCCCATAACAATCCTGTCACGAAATTCATATCAGAATTATGATTGACTCCCAAGGTCCCTTATTCACCTGTTCCCGTATATAATAGGTCAATTCTTACTCGCTCGGCGTAGCCATGACCTACCTCAGTTCAATATAGAAGCATTATATTTGTTTTATGAAATATTTATGAAAAAATGATTTCGAAATGGAATCAGAACCAGACAAGCTTGGTCAGAGGTAAAGGACATATTAAAGGTCCAGCTACAACTGGAATTCAAACAGGGAAATTTTCCATCTTCACTTACAAGCCTCAGCAACGTAGCCACCTCATGGTTCCCAAATAGTGTAAATACGAAGCAACTGCTTCTCGAATTGGGTATCAGATTCTTCATTTAGTCTGAGTTGTAGTTCTTCTTTTAAAAATTATTAAGTAGCAGTGTAACTCAGAATGAAGGTGTGATTTAAATTTTCATTACATTAGTAACTTTAAACCGGATCACCTGAAAGCAACCACTGACTCATCTAACAAAGGCAAATTGGTTTTAATTAATCATTCAGACAAAAACTGGAATGGCGCTCACCTTTCGCTAAGACAGACAGCTTTCAAAATAGAATGATGTAATACTCTTACATTCGCACAGTATGAAGCGTATACGCTGTGCAAATTTTCTAAAAAAATAAAGAAGTAAATAAATTGGAAAAGGCATTTTTTTATGATTCTTTGTTTATCTACGATGTGAGGCAAATAGGCGGTATCACATTGGTGGGTTCATGCGATTTCATTATTCTACAAATTTCTTCGCAGTAGTATCAGCTAGAGATTTGCCTTAAAAGTCTCCACTGTAATCAAAAGCTGTATAAATTTTTAAAAATTGGTATTTATTCGTATATCCAGAAACACAATGTTTTTAATTCCAGAGCGAACTGCGAATTGTACCAACAGTTGGAAACGGTTACACCAGCATGGGAAACAGGCAGCCGAAGTTCTACGGGCAACTTCTAACAATGGAAAGCAACAGGTTTACCAAGAAAGTCTTCTCACTTATCAAAACTATAAACTTTAGTTCCTTAGTGGCTCAATGAGGTACAAAAAGATTTGGACTCCGGTGGTATTTTATATACTGATGATGCAGATCGCACCAAATTTTGTAATATTGTTAACTCCTGGTCCCTTCCACCAAAAATTAAACCAATATCACAGGAGAGAAATGAAAAATTATTAGCTGGGCTTAAAAGGTATTAGGAACGAAGACAAATATGAAAAAAGAACTAGTTCTAAGGGCTCCATAATGGACTTGAATCAATAATAATAATCTTTCATTTTCTCACTAGAAATTATTATACACACATTGTTGACACGTTTGGCGATGGAAACCGTAAGGTAAACACATCGTCGTCGTCGTCGTCGTCGTCGTCGGCCATACTCGTTTCCGAGTTTATGTTGCTCTCTTGCGTGTTTATTTGTGTGTGCGCTGGTGGCTGATCAGGCCGATTCTTGCATAGAACAGTCGTCCGCACACACTGCACCCAAATGTGGGTGGCTGGCGCGGTAGGGTTTGTCGGGCTTTCCGCCTTAAACGGGATTCAGCTGCCAGACTTCGCCGCTCCTCTTCGAAACGTGCCACTGCTGCGGAGGTAGTTTTGCGCCATAGAACGCGGTCTTTTGTGAGGCTGTCCCAGGTGGTGAGGTCTATATTAGTTTTCTTCAGGGTCTTCTTGAACTGATCTTTGTAGCGTTTCTTAGGGGCACCGCGAGGTCTGCTGCCAGTGCTGAGCTCACCGTATAAAAGTTGGCGAGGGAGTCTACTGTTGCTCATACGTTGAACGTGTCCAACCCATCTAAGTTGGTGGCTGATGATGAGGGCTTCAATGCTATACATTTGAGCTCTTTCCAAGACTCTAATGTTGGACACATAGTCGTCCCATTTAATGTTCATTATAGAGCGAAGTTTTAGCTGGTGAAATCGCTCCATTTTCTTAATATCTCGCCTGTAGAGTGTCCATGTCTCACACCCATACAGCAACGTGGAGACAACTACAGCTTGGTAGACCATCAGCTTGGTGCTTAAATTAAGATCTTTGTTTAGGAACACTCGCCGAGTAAGTCGTCCAAAGGCTATGTGTGCTGCACGAATTCTGTTTTCTACATCCTTCTCTGCTGTGCACTGTGTAGAGAGAATGCTTCCAAGGTAGGAGAAGCTATCTACTTGCTCAAGGGCTGTGCCGGAGATGGTAACATCAAAGTACTGGGAGTGTAGCTCCAGGGGCAGGTTGCGCTAGCACTTTAGTTTTTCGGGTGTTGATGGTCAGGCCAAAACGGTCATATGCGTCCTTGAAGTAGTTTACGGACTGTTGTATCTGCTGAGGAGTATGTGCTGGAGAGGTGTTGTCATCTGCATACTGCAGTTCTGTTACCTGGGTGAGGAAAGTTAATCTTGATGAGCGGAGTCTTGCTGGATTAAATAGTCCTCCGTCAAACCGGTATCTGATCTCCACGCCTGTGTTGGGGGTAGATGACGTTTCGTAGAGCATTGCTGCCAAATATAGGGCAAAAAGTGTTGGTGCAAGTACACAACCTTGTTTCAGACCATTTGTGATAGGGAACTTTTCAGAGGTGTCATTCTGATAAAGGACTTGACCAACCATACCATCGTGGAGTGCTCTAATCAATCCCAGAAAATGTTCAGGGCATCCAAATCGTCTTAATACCATCCACATTGCAGATCTAGGCACGGTGTCAAAAGCTTTCTCTAGATCATAGAATACCAGAAAGAGAGGCTTTTGTTGTTCTCTGCACTTCTCTTGAAGTTGTCTAGCACAGAAGATCATGTCTGTGGTGCCTCTCGAGGCACGGAATCCACATTGAGATTCTGGAAGTACTCTCTCTGACATAATTCTAAGGCGATTTAGCAGTATTCTAGCAAGTCTTTCCTGCTATAGATAGAAGAGAGATACCACGATAATTGTTGCAGATACTTCGATCCCCTTTTTTGAAGATGGTGACTATGTTAGCATCCTTCATGTCCTGAGGCACCTCCCGGGTTTCCCACATGAGAAGAATCAGTTGGAAAATCCTGGTTTTCAAGGGTAATCCCCCACTTCGAATCAGTTCTAAAGGAATATTGTCTGGTCCAGGAGCTCTACCTGGATTCAGGCTATTCAGTGCTTTGCAAAACTCCTGGAAAGTTGGCGGGACTGACATCCAAGGTTGTGGAGGGTGCTGCGGCATATTCCTAAGGAAATCGTCTGCGGCAGTAGAGCTACGGTTCAAAAGAGAGTTATAGTGTTCTTTCCAGCGCTTCAAGATGTCCTGGCTCTCGGTAAGAATGGTAGTGTTATCAGCTGCTTTTAGTGAGCCAGATGAGCTGCGAGTAGGTCCATATAGCTCTTTAATTCCTGCATAAAATTTTTTAAGATCCCTAGCATCTGATAGAGTTTGGAGTTCCTTTGCTTTCTGTTGCCACCAGTTATTCTTGATTTCCCTTATTTCTGTCTGACATTTCCGCTTAAGGGCCTGAAAGCGGGTTTTCTTCGTCACAGAAGTTGGATCTTGAACAAGAAGTTGATAGGCTTCACGTTTCGCACTGATGAGGGTCAAAATTTGTTCATTATTGTCATCAAACCAATCTGGCCTTTTTTTATTCTCGTAGCCAATTATTTTCTCTGCAGATTTCGTGATGATGTTTCGAAGGGTAGTCCATTCTGATTCCACGTTCCTTGTATTGATTGGATTGTTGGACAGTTGTTCTAAAATGTCATCTTGATATTTTGAGGCGACAGTATCGATGCGGAGTTTTAAAGTATTATATTTCCTCTTGGAGGGGTTCATGTGGAAGGAGCGTGATTTTTTACTTATTGAGAGTCTCAGGCGGCTCACGAGAAGTCTATGGTCTGTCCAGCAGTCATCAATGTTCCTTGCTGTCTTAGTGATGAGAACATCTTTTTTATCACGTTGTCGGGTGATAACATAATCAATGAGATGCCAATGCTTGGATCGTGGATGCATCCATGTAGTCTTGAAGCGGTTTGGTAGGCGGAATTGAGTATTTGTAATGAAGAGTTCATGTTCAGCACACACAGAGAGAAGCAGCAGTCCATTTGCGTTGCAGTTCCCTACACCTTGTTTACCTATAACCTTTTCCCATAGTTGGTTGTCTCTTCCCACTCTAGCATTGAAGTCACCGAGTAGTAGCAGCTTATCACTGGTAGGTATGTTTAATTTAATTTAATTTAATTTAATTGCAATGGAGCACAGGCTCCGGTGGCAATTTCCCTACACAGCTATCTTCCCCCTATCCTGCACCCACCTACATTTGCCCTCTACAAATTTTTTCTTTAAATTCCTTCAAAGTTTTCGGTAAATTATTCATCGTTTCTCTTGGTAACTCATTCCAATCCCTGACACCCTTACCTAAAAAAGAGAATCTTCCTACACCCTTGTGCCTGAAATCGAGTGCCAGCTTGTGGTCATGGTCATCTTTTCCCTTCCATGCACTACTTTTCATACCTACTGCAATATCTTTCCATGCCTCATCACCAGTATATGCCCTGTACACTCCCATGACCCTCCTCATCCTCCTCCTGTCTTGCAATGAATCCCATTCCAGCTCCTTTATCATATCCGTCACTGATTGCATTCTGCGATAATTTCCAGAAACAAATCTAGCAGCCCTTCTTTGCACCCTCTCCAACTCCTGTATTTGATACGTAAAATGAGGGTCCCATACTACACTACCATATTCGAGCAATGGTCTGACCAAAGTTTTGTAACCCAATTCCTTGACTTCTCTCGTACATCCCCTCATAACTCTCTCCAACAAGTGCAGAACTCTGAAACCTTTTCCTACCACCTGTCCTATGTGTCCTGCCCAGTTAAGTTTGTTATCAAAAGTAATTCCAAGATATTTGCATTTCAAGTCTTCAGCAAGCAATTCTTTCCCCACCTTATATTCATAATTAACCTTTTGTTTTTTATTTGTGTATCTAATAAGCTGACTCTTCTTTGCATTTATCTTCATTCCATGTTTACTAACCCAATTAGATATCCTGTCCAGATCACCCTGCAACTGTTTACAATCCTCTATCGTTTTGATTCTTTTATACAGCATTATGTCATCTGCAAACAATCTAATTTCAGATAGTAAACAGGCAACACAATTATTCATTAGAATAATGAATAGCAATGGTCCCAATACGCTACCCTGTGGCACACCCATTTTTACTTCCACTTCTTTTGATACTACATTTCCTACCCTAACTTTCTGTTTTCTACCTTTTAAAAATTCTTCTACCCAGCAAATGACTTTCTTATCCACTCCAATGGTTTTTACCTTATTTACTACCATTTTATGGCTTACTCTGTCAAACGCCTTAGACAGATCTAGTGCTACACTATCAATTTGGCCTCCCTTGTCCATTTCATCTGAAATATCTTGCATATATCCCACCAACTGAGATTCGCATGAATATCCTTGCCTGAAACCATGTTGCCTGCTTGAAAACCAATTACGTTCCTCACATATATTTCTGATGTGGTTGCATATCAATCTTTCCATTAATTTACCTACCACTGATGTCAAACTGATTGGCCTGTAATTCTCAACTCTATTTCTCACCCCTCCCTTATGTACCGGTACTACTATTGCACTTTTCCAGTCCTGTGGTAAGCAGCAAGTGTCTAGACTCAATTTAAATAATATTTCAAGATAAGGTACAATGTCACATCCGGCTATCTTTAAGATATCTGTAGTAATATTATCTTCACCAGCCCCTTTATGTTTTTTCAGCTTTCTTATTTCCTTCATGATTTCCTCAGGATGGATATCAAATTTTTTACTATCGTCATTTCTAATTGTGTTGTTAAGCTCGTTCTCCGAATTAGACCCTCCTGTTTCTGATTCATTGTCCCTAATGCTTTCTCTGAACCAGTTACTTAAAATCTCTGCCTTTTTCAAATCGTCAGTAACTTCTTCTCCATCCTTATCTATAAGTGTCTCTACATCCTCCCTTCCCCTCAGTTTCCTGATATAGCCATAGAAATTTCTAGATGCATCAGTCAATGGTCCCCCTGCACTGACAATACTCTTCATAAACCCATCTTTGGCCATTTTCTTTGCTGTTATTAAGTCCTTGTTTAGTTGTTTTAAATATTCCCTACTACCCTGCTGTCTCTTAACTCTGTTATGTTCTTTTCTTACCAACCTCTTTAACCTCCTCACTTCCCTATTGTAGTACATAGGATCTCTACTTCTCTTTATTTTTTGCTTTGGAATAAATTTTTCTTCCCCCTTTCTTATTATCTCCTTGAACTCTTTCCACCTTGACTCTACTGTACCGGAGCCTTCCTTCCATTTGCTGAATTGTTCTCTGGTGAGAGTTTCATTCAGTTGGCAATAAAACTTGTTCTTTGCATCTTCATCATCCATTAAAGTGGGAGCATATGCGGAGATGAAAGTAATGTAATTGTCCCCTGAGAGTGGTATACGGAGAGTCATGAGCCGTTCGCTGATAGCAATGGGAGCAAGTCGATGTTCGCTTACCAGTTTTGTTTTCACTGCAAATCCAACCCCATGAATGCGGCGTTCTCCTTCCCCTTTTCCTTTCCAGAAGATGGTGTATCCTGAAGTAGCTTCGCTGATTTTTCCTTCACCTGAGAGTCTGGTTTCGCTCAGAGCAGCAATATCAATATTTAGTCTGGCTAGCTCATGGGTGATGAGAGCAGTTCTTCTTTCGGGTCTGTCATGATTATCATTCAGGTCCAGTAAAGTCCTTACATTCCACGTGCCAATAATAATGGTTTTTGTAGTTTTTGAAGTTTTTCGACCGCAAAAAGGAGTGACCTGCTGGGTGCGGTTTCCCAGCCAGGTTCAAAAGTGATCTTCCGATGTTTAGCTCACATTTTCTAGAGCCTTCCCCATTCAGGGTGGGCAGCGGTGTTCCTGAATAGGCCTGCCCAGACACAGATGCAGGACCGGATTCCTGAGTAGATCACAGGGTCTCAGGAAGGCGACCATCACACATCTGCCGCCAACGTGCAGGTCAAGACTAGCAGCTCCCAGTTTCACTCAAAACCTGCCACCGTTATCTTTATCCCATCGCCGTTGGACTTGCAAGAGAGAGTGCCACAGGCGTGACTTTGTTTAAGGTGGATCTCAACTTGCCAGGAAGTGACCCACACACTATGATTTTGGAACCATCCGCTGCGGCACATATAGCATGGGACATGCAGCATCAAGAACCGAAAACTGCAACGGACTGCCGCAACACGCACAGAAGAAGGTGAAGCGCCTTTTTAGCCAGTCCGTCTGGCTAGGAACCTCTTCTGGTTTCACAGCCGTTGGGAACCAATGTTGTACAATGGTGCCTCTTCCGCCTGCTTGCCATGAAGAGGGGATGCCCCTTCCGCCTCACTCTCCGTACCGAAGTCCATCTTCTCCGCAGAGTCAGCCGTTGAGGTCTTCACCGTACCCTGGCAAGGGGCCCATTACAAGGAACTACCATCCGGGCCAGATGGACCAAGGTTTTTTAAAGAGGTGTTACTCCTCTATCACTCCACCACTTTGTCCTGGCTTGTGACAGGCAGAGCCTGGCTTCCCACATAATTATTTTAAAATAGTCATTTCTTGACTGGTATCTGACCACTGGGTTAAGGACAGCCTGTTAAACACAATGCTTTGTTAACGGCATACCGGGTGTTTGCTTTCCTTAAGTTGAGTAGAATTATTTAGAACTTTTCTAATTAAAAAGGAAGCACGAGTAATTTGAAATTTCCTAATTAACTTGGTGTAAGGGCTTTTATTCCAAGCTAGTAATAACTCCTGTCTGTTAGTCTGAGGCAAACTGATCAGTCGTAATGATGCTAATGTAATATTCGGGTACACTAATATCCACGCCGCTTTGAGCGTTCAGAAGGAAAGTCAGCTGGTGAAATGATGAGAAGTTCAGGTTTCCATACCTGGAAACCGTGGTAACAGCAGTTTTTTTTTTTTTAAATTCGTATATGGTCACCAATTCCAGAGATATATGCAGGGATCTACCGATCTGTTTTCCTTTAATAATCGACACTAGTCTAGTATCTTCTTTGGTTTATCTCTTTAAATAAATTGCTCCTAATTTTCTCCTTACCGTTACAATAATTCTACTTTATCTTGAACGTTAGCGCTTCCCTTTCAAATTCTGCGATTCCATCTTTTGTTTGAGTTCCCTGTGTTTATAATTAAACCCACCTGCATCCTTCTGATCTTTAAGCAACAAAACCTTCGGTTCTTTTTTTTTACCTATTTGTCTTTATGGCTTGTCAACGTAGAGGTTATTAGTGCCGGAAAAGAGTAGGGTATATGGCTCTGGAAGGAATTTTGTCATGACGTATTGAAGGAACCAAACCGGAATTAGGCTATAGTGATTTCGGGAAACCACGGAAAACAGAAATCTGGATGGCTGGTTGGAGATTCAAACCCGCGTCCTTCTGAATTCCAGACCTGAGCATTACTACTTTGAAACTATTAATAGGAAATACGTCTCCTAATATTTTCGATCCCCTACTTTGTCCCCTCGTCATTCTCACAACCATAAATAAATCATTGCTGGTCCATTACATTTTCTTTGATTTTTTATCCTCTCAGATTGTGTTGTGTAGTTATTCTCCAATTCCTTCAACTACACTGATGATTAATCCTCAGCGTGATCCTTCACTTGCGACAGCATAGGACCCTGGTTATCTATGCTCTTATTCTCTTATTGACTTCTCTTACAGTAATTCCACATCTTCTAAGTCCTAAAGCAGTTTTTGTCCTATTTTCTTCTTTATGAACGGTCGGATACTTTGTGACACGGCATTGAGATTAACTCGAGATCATTACGTAGAAAGACATTTAGATGTTATCAATCTTCATATGTGACCAGCGTCAATAACTTCAAGGGAAAATCAATGAGAGAAGTTGTTTGAAACACAATGTTTACGATTGCGAGATAGTTGGAACAGCGACATGGCGTCTGATTGGCGATCAAAAGTTCCCCGGTTGGAATCCTTGTCGGGAGGGGATTTTCATAGACCCTTAATCCGACTTTCACCTCTGGCACAGCTTGATGTGTAATGTGAAGTATGCCAGGAATAGGGATAAAACGATACCACTGAGGTATCGATACTTTTACTCGATAGAGTATCGGTCGTAAAGCATCAATACTTATTCGGTATCCATTGAAAAGTATCGATACTTACTCGTATCGAATGATTTTTCGTAGTGAAATTTGGAAAAAATTGCAATAATTATTGATAGTCTTTATTGATATAAAAATAAATATTTATTTGACAAAGATATTTATTACATTTTCACCTTACTGATCGTTACAGGACTAGTAGCGACTAGGACAAAATAAAACTAGTTATATGAAAAAAAGTCGGTTTTTGTAGTGCTCCCCAAAAATATTTGTTTTTCTAAGTGTTTGTCTATTAGACGATTTCTGGATGTAGTCAATGTTGCGTCAGCTTTGGAGAAAAGCCTTTTTCACAGAGTACAGAGGTACCGACAATGTTTAAATCAATTCGCTCTTGTTTGTATAAGCATAGAAATACGGGTTTTAATTCCTCTAAATGGTTGGCTTTTAAAGCGCAGACTGGATTAGTGAAATAAATTGAAACTTCATCGGCTTTTGAGTTAGCACGGCGCCGCTTTTGGCCAAATTCAAGTTGATTGTGGTGTAACCAGAAATCAAAATCTTCGTGGGTTGCTTCTTCTTCAGATCCACCGGTTGACATTGTCGGATCTTCTTTAATAATATTATTTAATTTTTTATCGCCCTCCCACATGCACCTGCATCTTGAAATTGGAGGTTTTTGAAACATGTGTCTAAAATTGTTCCCAAAGCTGCAAGGGTGTTAAATTCAATGAGACCAAATCTTTTTTTTACATTCAGCCAATAGTTTTGTTTGCAACTGAGTGACACATTTTGTTAGCTGCGACGTCAGACAATTAATCATGGGTATGGTTTTGGATAAGGTAACATAATTCTGGCCTGAAGATTCTCTTGTGACAAATTCGAATGGTTGTAACAAGGGGACTACCCGTTTCAATATTTCAATTTCTTGTCCAGTCACCAATTCATGACGAACACGGCATAAAATGGCGACTGAAGGGACGGCAAAGAGTTTTTGTTTTTTTTTCTTTCGGCCGGGCATAGACAAGCAAGTTTGCCAACAACACAAACTTAGAAAAAGAATGTATTGAAAAAAATGCAATAATAACAAGCAAAAAAATATTATTTACAGTGTACATGAGCGTTTAATGTATCAATTAACGTGTTAAATGAAATCATGATAGTCGTGATATTGGTATACACACCAATACGAGTACTTTTGACCGATACCTACTTGATACTTATTTTTAAAGTATCGATACAAAAAGTACTTGGTATCGGAAGGAATGTATCGAGTAAGTACTTGTATTTACTCGTATCGTTTTATCCCTACCAGGAAGTTTCCGTGGGTCGGATTCCACATTAGACTGTAGGTCCCCTTTAATGGATATGAATACCGGGATATGATAGGTAAACAGGAAAGGAACTGGCCATATTCCCTTCAATGTCAGGTTAAGTATACCTCCTGCAGGTCCAAACAACGTGAATACCAAGCTTAGCTTAGCCTGCTAGTTAGAGTGTACCGCCGCGTCTGACGTCTGGTGCTGGCACACAGAGTAAGTGGCCCAGTGACCGATAGGGGCGCTGGTGCGGTCGATAAAGCCGTCGCCGCCGCCGCTGCCGACTCGGCCAGTTTAACGCTCCACCGGACACGACCCGGGCCGACCCACGCGCGGAAAATAGGAACCCCAACCCCAACCCCAACCTGTCCATGAATAAGCAGCAGCGCTTCTTCACTGCAGCGAAAGTGTATATTCAATCCGTCAGTTGAGCTGCAGACACAAATCACAACATTCCTCGAGATCTCTTGTCAACACACGACGGGTCTGTGTCCACATTTATGAACACATTCTGTCCCGAAGTACTGGCTTATTAATGGTGAATTAAACCACAGCTCAGACAATTTTTTGGAGTGAAAACTGCTACAGGTGCGTCACGCGATGTCTGGACGAGGGTAAATATATGATATCTGGACTCTCTGTCACTGACTTGCTACGACGTTCAGCGCATATGATACGCGCGTTGGACGCTTTTTCGATTGGTCACATCGTGGTACCAACATACTGTATATATCTGCTATAAGTATGACGTGTTAGGCTTGGACAGCAGTGAAAGTATAGAAAATACTTGTATCTAATATATAAAAATGATTTTTTTAATATATTCTTCATACAAACACACAGTTATTATCCGACTTTGATGGAACTTTGAATACGTATAATTTAAAACAGATAAAAAAAGTTGTTTAAGTTTGATTTACAATAACCTAAACCCTCTCCTCCATTCCCTCCTCACCTTAATTTCTGTTAACATTGTTCATACAAACCCATAGTTTTTATCGGATTTTGATAGTACTTAGCACACGTCTATATCAATGTGGTAGCCCAGCGGTTAAGGCGCTTGCTTCAGAAAGTTTCTCTCTCCGGTCGTAGGTTGAAATCTCGTGGTGAGTGGGCATTTTAGAAGTTTCATTTGATGATATGAGTTACGCCGGGACTTTCCGTGGCCCCTGAGGAAAAGAATTTCCTTTCCACCTATGACACACTAGCTTAGTTCATCTCATTCGGGAAGATTCGACCAACGTTCGGGTGGTGGACTAAGTTAGATTTTTAGTTTTTGAAGCGAAAATTTCTTTAGGCGCGTTAGGCGATTTTTTGATGAGTAAAATCTTATGAGTTTGCATCACCGTCATGTTAATATTACCAGCGGCCTGGTGGCTCAGTGGGTATGGCGTCAGACTGGGGAACGATAGGTCCCCGGTACCTGGTAGTACCACCAGGTTAGGTTAAGGCGGCTAAGACAGGGACGGAATGCGCAGCCAATAGTAACCCTTTCACCAGATCATTACGACCACTCGGAATTATTATTATTTAGTATATCTGTAGCTATTAGTATGACGTGTTGTTCTTATGATATTCATAGTTTTAAGTTTTCACTTCTTTCGTCAGTTACCAATAACTGCTAATTGGATTCTGAGTTTTATTTTTATTTATGGGTTGACACGAAGGCACATTATGCCTCAGTATTGACAATAATGGTTGGGAAATGACGAGTGAGAAGAGCAGATGTTCACCAAATAATATATATGACTAATTTTTTTTTGAATCTCGTAAATTTCGCACGGTGGGTCAATACTTCTGCAGCATTAATATATATGTCTTAGCATCATATTTTTACACTGAAGTAACAACAGGCCTCCTTCAATCGATAAATCCATTTTCCTAGAGTCAATTCCCCAATGATACTCTGTGACTTATGCATGGTTTTATGGATAGACGGATCAAACTATCTGGATCACACAGTTGCATTGCCACATTATTTCTACTCATAGATAAAACCAGATAGTTAATCTGAATGCCCCTCAGTTCAAATGGAGGTGCTACTGCTGCTGACTGACTACATGATATTGTAACTTGTGCCAACTTGTACACAAAAATTTTCACAAGGTTTTTTTTTCCCTCATGCCCAAATTCCTCGAAAATAAATTGCTAACACCTTAAAACCTCTATCATAACCACTCAAACACGCTAAATCCCCAGACTTAGCCCATACATTAGTATTAGTATTGTTAGAAACAATCTTTAAAAACCAAAAAGTTAATTTAAATGCTGCGCAATGACGCTAAAAAATTAATTAAATTTAATGGGGATTAGTGTAGGCCAAAAGTAGTGACAGAATGTCACAATTCTGCATCATCACTTTCCCTTTGCTAGCAAACAGTACCAATTTTTTTAAATCTGCACTACGAATCATAGATGACAAACAACAAATAATACCCCGTTGATGAATGTTGCTATTCAAAAACAAACGATACCCATTTTACATAAAAAAATTTTATAATGGTATTATTAAAAAATAATCTTTTTTTATTCAAGATTGATGGATCTCCAGTCACAGGCGTAGGTAGGGCGAGGCTCTCCCTCAAGTAGTTAAGCGAAAAATATATGAAAATAAAAATTCCCTCTTTTAATATTGAAAAATAAATTTTGCCAAAGTTACCAGAAATTACAAACATACACTATTCAAAACCTACTACATCCCCATATTGACTTACTCATTAGAAACATATAACCTATCAAAAAGTGATAATAGCAGACTTCAAGCATCTGAAATGAAGTTTGTGCATACGTTGCTTCAGAGAACACCAAAGGACAAATTAAGGAATGAAATGAATCCTGCAGAAGCGGTTGCAAACACCAGTGTGACAAAATCCCTACAGCGGTCTCGCCTGAGGTGGTTTGGGCATGTACAAAGGATGGAGGAAGAAAGTAAAACAAAGGCCTACTTTAATACGAACATCAAAGGGAAACGACGTGTGGGAAAGCCCAAAAAGAAATGGATAGACGAAATCAAGAAGAATCAGGAAGACATAGGGCTTGATTGGAGGACTGTTCATGAACAACAACTATTCATGGACAGGAAGAAGTGGAAAGTGCTCGTTAGCAGCAAATGGTGATATGAAGATCCAACGTCTAAAATGCGTATTCCATTTAAAAAATGATATTATTGTCTATTCTGGTAATTATTAATGAATAGTATATGCTGACCAATTTTTTGGCAAACACATGTTAAGAAATATTTTAATTCGAAAATTTTGCATAAATGCGAAGTGCTAAATTCAAATCGATTTTCTGTAAAATAATGAAAAGTGAACGCAACACGTTTAATTCGTTGGCGGTTCATATGACAATGATATAAGTGACTGCTAGATATTGGAGAAGGTTCCAGTAGACATGTCTTAGTAAACCCACCGGTATGGTTAGTAGTGCTATCCTGACTGCTGTTGCAGGTGGTTTTCCTCATCCATTGCCTCCCTGGGGGCCAGCGAGCTGGCCTCATGTTGCAGGGGTCGCCTGTTCGAGTCCGGCTGAGGGCATGGGTGGTTTTAATTAAAAGTTGTGTCTGTCCTGCGTTGTCCATACTGGAGAGTAAATATAATGACCACTTGCAACTGGCTGTATGTCTGACATGGCCAAAAGTCAATAAAAAAAAAAAAAAAAAAAAAAAAAAAAAAAAAATGCGCCGAGGCGCCAGCCCCTGGATCGGAGGAGAACAACGGATCTGGCGGTTCTGATTGCGGTTGTTAGGAGGTTTTCCGCAACCATCAATGTGAATACCAGGACGCTCTCCAATCACCAGCTCGTAAACCATACATTTCACAAAGAGAAGACAAGCCTATCACACGTTGAACGTAGTTAGACGTATCACAGACAGATGGCATAACTTCACTTCCCTCATTGTTACTTACTGTGATTTGCCAGCAGATATAAAATGTTTGACTTGCGGCCGTAAAACCATAGCTCCAAATCTGACCAGGCCAACGACGAGAAAAACTCATCAGAAGCAGTCAACCCCCAAAATGTTAGGAAAACAAGAAACAAGTAACAAAATTTCACGACGATTAATTACGAAATTTAATGTTCTTACTGCAAAACTAATTCAAAATTTTTATCTGACCTCAGATAACGTTGGTTTTTGGTTCTATCCGAACAACCAAGTTGAATTCTTGGAGCTATATTTTAATACATAAGTGCAGACTACTATACTCTTATTAATGCGCTAGCAAAAACAGAAGTATTGGTGTGCAATTTCTGACTTTTTGTGACTTCAAAATTTTGATTTTAATATTGCGATTTCAAAACAAAATATAATATTTAATAATTCAAAGCATTTAGCGAAACAACAAAGTCGTGTTTTGAGAAATAAAAAGTCGTATTATTAAAGGTATAAAAAACGTCTTTTTAGAAATTTATCCGTATTTTGTCTCTCTATTTAATTCTTTCATTGGAAGGTGTTTGGTTTTACTCTGAACCCAAATTTTGAAATTTACTTTAAGCTAGCTTGAAAGAAGGCACAGCAAGGTTTTATATCTTTTTAGGTTATCACAAATGTTCGAAAAAAGGTTTTAAGTAATTACTCGTTGAGTATGTTTTTATGGCGTCAATACACGCCGACTTCCATCAGTTCCTCGCCGCCACTCCATTTAATGAGACGGTTTCTTTAAGATCTCTTTACTGAACTACAGCGAAGAGTCTGTTGCTGTTACATTGTCTGAGCAACTGGTGTCCGGTAAACTTTCCTCTCAACTTACTTCTATAAAAGGAGCTGCATGCTTGTTTTTTAACAAACGTGAGAACGAACCTGGAGGACTATTTCTGCTCTTCTTTCCATTTATATCAGACTTATCCAACATGTAAATCATACTTCCAATTGTTACTTCACCTAAATTTTTCTAAGATGGCTGTAAGTACTGTACGTTACGTTGGAAAACTATAGCTATAATTAGCTCACGAAAATATAATGACTCTCCGTTATGCTATCAGTTTACTGTGGTTCCAGCATATAGCCAGATATCCGAAACATATGTTTTAGTTACCTCATATGAAGGAGGGTAGGTACGTCAGAACGAAAATTTGAACCTGGGCCCTCTGCACTTCCCAAACCCAGCGTGGCGGCGATAATAGAGAGAGAGGGAGAGAGATAATTGTCGCAGGTGGTGTTAGCATGAGCACATGAAGACGGTTGGCGTCCAGTTTATTTGTAAGAAGACTAATATTAGGCGGCGGCAGAGATAAAATAAATAATGGTGAATCGTGTTGAGTTAAGACTGTGTTAAAATTATTCCAGTTCGAAGAATTACTGGTATTTATTCAAAAGAATAATGATGAAAACTTGTTGTTGCTGGTACGCCAAAGAAGTGGAGCGAGGACTATAAATAAATGCGACGGGAATGTATGCAGAGTTGGCCAGGGACCGTAACGTTTGGTTTAAACAGAATCGATATAAAGAAAAAGTGTTTTACTTCCTTTTGTGCGCTGTGCGGAGCCTGGTAAAAACAGTTTAATCTCTTGGATACTGATATTTTATTTTCATACTCGCATTTGCCGGTGCTCAGCTCGCGCGGGCTACGATGTGTGCGTAGTAATGAATCTTCCTTTTGTTTTTCTTCTAGTAGCAAGACATAAACGCTTTTATGTGGTATCTTTGCAGCATTTACCGTAAATTGAACTCCGCAATATTTCCACGCTTGTTGGATTTATCTTTGATGTAGTTGTTAACATTTTCCGTGTAATATAACGTATTGTATTTTAGAAAACAGAAGAAATAAATATCCAACATTAAGTTGTCAAAAAAACAAAATTATCAGAATTCAAAGGATGGAGTATTCATCTGTGTTGTAGCGTTATCTGTGGTGACTATTGTCTAATCGAGTGTTCATCTGAGATCCAGTGTGCTCTGCAGCGAATATCTGTTCTCGGTTCGAACGAGTTATCATTTTTCGCTCCATTCTCCGACCACATAGAATCATAGGGTGTAGCGTAGATTTTAAGCTCGACCATAAGCTTTTAAAATGTGAAAACTCCATCCAGATTAGTGGAATAATTTCTATAGGATGGTACCTCAAACATTTAGACAAACGCTGTTTGCTTACAGATTTATAATAGCACACAGATGCGCCAGACTGCAGAGAACGTACCACATTTGTAAGAACATGTGTGGATCTAAATTCCTCTTCCTTAACCTCAAACTCAGGCACTATAATACTGTAGTCTGACCATCAGTACGGTATGCGTCAGAGTGCTTGAACATGGTTAGAAAGGGACAACTCAGAAAACTGGAAGTAAAGGAACATTAGATCTTGAGAAATCTCATGGATCCTGTCAAAGAAGAAGTAAAATACAGACTTACGAAATATAAGAACCTACACTAACAATTGGAGAGCGTTATGACAGCTATGAGAAAGAGGAGATTAATGTTCTATGGACACATAGTTCGGATGGACAACCATAGACTCACCTCCAAAATCTACAACACCAAGAGGGAAAGCGACTAATGAAAAATGGACAAGGTTAATCAGGAAAGATCTGGAGCAACTTGAAGTTTACCTCAATGAAATTTACAACAGGGATAAGTACAGAACGTTGATTAAAGCATCAGACACTAACAGCCAAAACACTGCGCCAAGGATCTGGGGTGAAAAGGACCCAAGAAAGAAAAGGCAACCACAGTGAAAGGGTGAAAGAATATTGGGCCAAAAAGAAAGCTCACCAGAGTTAAAACCCACGTGGTGTATAGAGGCCAAAACGGAAAGAAGAACTATACAGATGTGATAGATTATTTTACGCCTCGTCGACGTCGAGGTCATTAGAGGCGGGATGGGACTGGGTACAAGGAATGGGAAGGAATTCGGCCATGGCCTTTTGAAGGGAGCATCCCGGCATTCGCCTGGAGTGATTTGGGGAAACCATGGAAAACTCAAAGCTCCCAGGAGCTTGCTGCTAATGCAGGTATCCGATGGAAGATTGTCTGAAATCACGGCAGTCAGTGCTAAAACGGGTACCGTGATCATGAAAGCAGCTGATATTAAACATAGTAACATCTTAGTGTTAAACTGTTTCCAACAAAACTGCAGTAGACAATGAACGACCTCATATCAGCGTGGTCGGTAAAACATTGTGGACATTTCATTTCCTGTTTTCCGACGCAAAGTTCCTAGCAATGCCTTACTCATACTGAGTTTCATGTTTTTACTACGCTCGCCATTCAGCGCTGAGAATAGTGACCGTGAAACTGGGATTGAGTGCGGCGTTATTGCGTAGTGATTAGCAGCCCCGTTTGCCCTTTGAGTGAGGAAGTTGGCAGCCTGCGCGGCTAACGACACTGGCAGGTGGCTCAGTCGGGCGGTGTTGGTCGCTGTTTAATCCCCGGCCGGTAATTACTGGACTCTAATGAAGGCGGCCGTCAACCGCCGGCCTGATGGACAACCGCCGCCGTGCACACAATGCGCCCTGCTCAGGCCTGGCTACAGACGCGGACAGCTAGTCCACATGTACGTGTCTTTTTCTTCTGACCGAAAGTCGTGAGCAACATTTTTTAACACTCTTAATTTTTACTTCTAAGCCAAACCAAGTACAACATCTTAATCTACAGACTTTTCTCTCATTTTCATCATAGTCTCCAATATATTTATTTATATATATATATATATATATATATATTGCTCACATTTTTTCCATCATTCTGCAAGTTTGAAAATACCCTTGCGACAGAACTCCGTTCCAGCAGACCTCAGACACCGACGCACTGCTCGACAGCGTCTCGCAGCGTTGGCCTCGCACAGTGCTGCCAATCCTTCGGATTTTTTGTTAAATTAGAATTTTAGGGTTTTTAAAAACATCTACGGATTTTTTCTTTTTATTATTTACTGAGCTTTCCTTTTATTCGTACTTTTGTTAAACTCTAAGCGTATAGTTATTATTATTATTATCGAATCATACACATCATATACACAGTTAAATACAAAGTACAAATTAACAGCTTTATACACATTTTGCTCAGTACTTCGCAACCTCAAGTGCATTCGGTGTTGCTCGATACACGTCATATTTGCTGCAGGATGATGCGCACATAGGGCACTTACCCATATGGTTCATAGTTTGTTCATCACCACACTCGCACTTAATACTGGTAGCATCAGTATAACCCCATCTCACTAGGTTTTCCTTGGACCTGTCCACTCCTGTTCGCGATCGATTTTAGGACCGCCAGACGTTCCAGTCCTCTGCGTGACCAGGTGGCAAGCGCTCTGCAACTGTCAGTGGTCCCGAGATGTTAGAGACCTTCATTTTCCACAACGGTACTCTCGCCTTTTCAGATGACCCAATTAGTTCCCGCGATGTTCTCAGGAAGCTTTTCCTGGACTTGAGTCTCTGGGCTGGTGGTATATGGCCGTGTAGTGGGTGAGCGCTTTCCCGTTCTACGTTTTTCCTCTCCTTGTTCGCAGCCACTTCTCTCCGAATACTGGGTGGTGCAATCCTCGAAAGCTGGTATAGCCTGTCAATTGCGGTAGGCTTTAGGCAGCCTGTCACTAGTCTACAGGTGTTATTGAGAGCTACATCCACCTGTTTGGTGTGAGATGACGAGTACCAAACTGGACATGCATATTCTGCAACAGAGTAACAAAGGGCCATTGCTGATGAACGTATAGTTTGTGGTTGACTGCCCAACTGTGATCCAACTAGTTTGCGCAGTAAGTTGTTTCTTGTAGGGATCTTCTTTTTGCAATTCATGCAGTGCTTCTTATATGTGAGGGTTCTGTCGAGTATTCCTCCCAGATATTTTGTGGTGTTACATGTCTGGAGTTCGATACCTTACCACATTACTTTCAACTTACGCTGAGCATTTCTATTTTTTAGGTGAAAGACACACACTTCAGTTTTTGAAGGGTTAGTTCTTAAGTGATTTTCCCTATAATTGCTTGATAGACCTTCAAGAGCAGCAGACAAATTTCTTTCTACAACTTCAAGCTTCGTGCTCTGTGAGGCCAGGGCAATGTCATCAGCGTACACGAAGCTCCTGGTAGCTGGATGTAATGGCTGATCGTTTGTATAAATGTTGAAAAGAATTGGGGTCAGTACACTGCCTTGAGGTAGACCATTATTTTGTACCCTCCATCGGCTGCGCTGTCCTTGAAAGTCAACGAAAAACCTACGGTTCTGTAGAAGAGTAGCGATGAGCTTGGTTAATCCGGTGGCCTTTGTCACATTGTAGACCTTGTCAAGGAGTAGTTGGTGGTTAACAGTATCATATGTTGCTGACAAGTCCACAAAGAGGACGCCTGTGGCCTTATGGGTCTCAAATCCAATCCACTATAAACTGAGTTAGGCTCAGCTGTTGCCAAGTACAACTTTTACCAGGACGAAAGCCAGCTTGCTGTGGTATAAGTTTAGGATCAATCACAGGCTGGATACTATTCAGGATACGTCTGTCTTCTATAATGATCGCATCAACTCTTTCCTTGTTGTATTCTGTGCAGGAATTTCGAGGGCACCCACTACTAGGCTCAGCTTGGAGACTCGAGATCCCATCTTTAAAATGATTCTCCCACATCCTAACACTGCTGGCGCACATGCAGGCACGTTTAAGACTGAGGTGAATTTTAGCAGCTTATTTTTCCACTTTAACAAGGAATTCAACGACATTACGCTGTCGAAACGAAACTTTGTTGTCCGCCATTTTTGAAATATTGCCCGTTGTCACGTGATAACAGCAAACAACGTCAAAATCTGAAAACACGTCGTGTACAGACTGTGATTTAATACCCTGTTGTCACTGTTGTAATCTTCATGGTTGATTGCTCATGACTTTCACTATGGCCCTCGTACCATTCATGGCATCTCACTCATAACCTCTGTTTATCTTTCGGATTTTTGCAACATGGAATTGCACAGACAAACTACAGTATTAACACAAAATTCAGCTTAATTTTTTTGGGGGGACTTGCAAGTTTTGGGAGATTCCTAAATCAAAGTGACGATCTGCGGCATACTTTCTGAAAATCTCTATTTATCTTACAAAAACGATGTTACAATATTATTCTTTTGTTTTCTATGAAAAAATCTTGCTTACTAAGTTCACTTCTCAGGATAGATTTCATTAACCTTGTAGATTATGAGCTTCGTTAATGATTTCTGTGAAACGAAAACTTCTTTCCATCAGCTAATCATTTATCCAAATAAAGTTTAGACCGTTAGTTCCATTTGAACAACGAAGAATTGTGATCTGTACATATTATAAGATTTCAAAGAAGTTATACATGATCATGATTTTTTTTAACAAACAAAAATGATATATGGCCTACTAATGAAACAGAGGCCAAAATCAAAATTTATTTGTCTGTGCATGTACGCCCAAAATCTAACGGTTTAAATTCTGTGTCAACGGAATTGTTGGTATGTCTATTAAGTAATAATGCAGTTCCTGAGTTTAGTACTGAACTTCGTTGTGACGACCTTTGTGTTATCAATATTTTATGTACACAGCTGCAAAAGTTAATGAAATACCAAAAGAGAGGGGACACACATGCCACTGCAAAATAAATAAGGTAGTAGTGGGTAGGGATGGGCAAATAGTAATAATGAAAAGTATCGATAAATATACTATCGATATTTACCAACAGTATCAATATTTATTGAGAAAAATATTGATATTTCCATATATCGATATTTTTGCAAAAAGCCGGTAAGTATATAACAAATTCCCGAAATATTTAAGTTAATTCATAAAATTTAATGGGCATGTAAAAATTATAGAAACTTTTAATAAATTATTTTAACTATCTTTCAAACTAGTATTCGTCTGATATAGACATCAATAAAACTCTCCTTCTTATATGTTCCCCTGTTAATTTACTCCAGATATGCGCTATCGCCAAGTTAACTGCAGAAGCCAATTTAATAAAATCGGTTATGCCTTGAAACTGTACGTGAGCTAAATGGCTAGGCAATCTTCGAGAGCGATGGTGCCCGAAGTGTCATTTACACTGGCTGCAACCACAGCGCCGCTTGCCTAACCAGGAAATTTCAAATAAATAATTCCATTTGAAGTTATATCGCTAAACGGAAGTTTCACTCCTATACCAGCTATAAGCAATTGTCTATTGAGGAATTAACTGCACACAAATACGAAGGGCAGAGATAAAAAATTACAATGCGAGCAGAGGTATATGCGACAGTTGTTTAAATTTACTTGTTGCTATATGTTTATTTATTACGATTAAATACGTAAATTCATGTAAGGAAAAGAACATCTGATGTTGATGATCTAGTCTCTATAGCATTTACTAAAACCAATGTATAAAATAACCTCAGAAATCTTTTACGCAATACAAGAAACAGAATCTCTTATTAAAAACTCGGAAGAGGGTTTACACAAACCGTAAGAACTCACGAAATCTATCAAACAAACAAAAAATCGTTATTCGTTTTTGAAATTATGTTTTCCTTACAAAAATTTCCACAACAGTAAGCATTTCAGTCATTTTTGACGGGATTTATGGATGTGACTGTAAATAGTACAAAAACGGAGAGCAGAGATAAAAATAATTTTTTTCCAGGTCAAAGATGCTATACGAGTCTGGTTTAATCATTGTGTATTCTGTTTATCTCCCATTTCCAGCTGTGGAAGAAATAGCCAAAAAACAAAGGGTAGAGCAGGAGTTTATTATGTAGAATTTTTTTTAACACAACTTATGAGGTGGCTATTAGTAAGCACTTTAAATTTTTTTCAGAAACCACGCACACTGCCCGTGTAACGGGCTTCACCGTAATAGCATTACAATAAATGGATGGTGTGTAGTTTATACTTTTGATTTCTCCTATGCTTTTTACGTATACAATTACTCCAGGAATGAGAACTTGATTTTTTCTATTAGTTTCACCATTAATATCGTGCACTGACTCTTATTCGTTACTGCACGCTTGTTCACAGTACGTTCCTGTTTAATCCATTCTCGCGTCTGATGTAATTTCATCTTATCTCACCAGCTCATGCTTTAGTTTTCTCGTTATAACGAATTAATAAGTAACACATTTTTCTGCAGCTGCTTTTAACTATTTTCCAGAATGAAAAGCCAATGAAACTTTTTATTATTATTGTTGCTGGACTCTTCTGCCGCTGTGACCCCGTGCGCTAGGAAAAAACATTACGGAACACAAACAAATAAAAACTCTCACACAAACAAATTCAATAAATCCAATGCGTGTCATTAGCCGGCCAAAAAAATGTGACGCGTTTGTTTCTGCAAACACGAAATCAGTTCCGGAGTAGCTATAAAGAACACGTGAGAGTAATAACGTATATTATCGACCGAGCTTGGTGGTGTAACGGCTAGCGTTCTGGCGTCACATTCGGGAGGACGGCGGTTCGAATCCCAGGCCGGGCATCCAGATTTAGGTTTTCCATGGTTTCCCAAATCACTCCAGGCAAATGCCGGGATGCTTCCTTCAAAAGGCCATGGCCGAATTCTTTCCCATTCCTTGCCCCCCACCCTTTCTCGTCTCTATAGACCTCGCTGTTAGAGAGACGTTATGCAGATAAAAAAAAGAAAGTATATTATCGTTCAGCATCTAAGGGAGTCTTTTTCAACAATGACCACCTGTCAGAATGTCGTAACGTAGCGGTTAGCTTGTAGGCTGTGGCAACTCTACAACAACTACCGGGGGAAAATGAAGTGCCATTGTTTCTGCGCCTTCCCCCTTTGGAATAGTTACACTATTGTTATATGAGTGGTTGAGATGGTGCATGTGTTCAGAGCAGAGTGCTGTTTCTGTTGTGTATGAGAAATGAAAGGATGGAGAAGCCTATTCTTCCGAACGACAGGAAGGAGCCTCCATGTGACAGACGTGTCACTTTAAATATTACCTTATCTCACTAGCGCTGAGCAGCAATTTGGCATATAACGCAATACTTTGCTATACAAGCATTCACCATCCTCTCTTAAGATTGGTAGTACCGTGCTTAAGAGAAAAGTCATTTTAATTAAGTGTTCGGTTAACCATGTGTTGCCCAAACCGTACAGAGCAATGAAACCGAATTTGAAGCGATACAATAATTGTTAACGTGTTAGTAGTGGAATATCAAAAGAAAATTAATAATCGTTTTGTATGTACGATTAAAAGAAGAAAGAATGGCCCTGAGCCAGTATATTGAAAAAATGAAGTATTTTTATGTTACGTAAGAACGAAGTTTCTTTCGGCGTTGAGAATACATCAAATGGTCTCGGGTAATTATCCGAGTTAAAGAAGTGTTATCACACGATAATTCGGGGATCATATCCACTGTCGCCTTCTTCTGGTGAATTCAAGATGGTGACAGTGAATTGTGATCTCCGAAATATCGTGTGATAACACTCCTTTAACTCGGCTCTTTTACCGAGAGCATTTTATAAAAATAATATTTTTATGTTGCTATTAAACGACAGGAAGTAATATGAGGTACAGGGTGTCCAGAAAAGGACTCCCTGATTTCAAAATTAAATATCTCGAAAACAAAGATCGATAGAGGAATGCAGTAAACGGTATGTTTATCGTGACAGCTGTAAGAAGTGTATACAGAAGTTTGAAATAATAGTTACAAAAGCTGCTAACAGATGGCGCTGTAATCGCCATACGTAATGCCTAAATAGTGATCCGAAGCTCAGGGCGATCAGTTCCACCATTGAAACGTGAAAGGAGGTTAGCGTACCGAAGGAAGAGTTTAAAACCATGTACACCATTGAACAACGAGTTTTTCTGGTGCTAGAGTATGCTGATATGAGCTGTACAGCGTACAGCGCCATCTGTTAGCAGCTTTTGTAACTATTATTTCACACTGCTGTATACACTTCTTACAGCTGTCACAATAAACATACCGTTTACTGCATTCCTCTATCGATCTTTGTTTTGGAGATATTTAATTTTGATATCAGGGAGTCCTTTTCTGGACACCCTATATCAAGAGATGAGAATTTTTCAGTTATTAAAATAGAATAAACTTGGTTGTAAACAGCTGCAGGGGATAGAAGTATTACAGAAAGAAAATTGAGGCAAAGATAAGTAAATATTCCGGCGAACTAAAAAAATTCATACAAATCAAGGAGAAGGAAGAACAGGAATACTGCAGTGGATACAAAGAGATTACGAATCATTGATCAAGTTTACCTAATCAAGTCGAGCTAGATACAATTCCTGCTTCTGACGACTTATTACCTCAGGCCTGCGAGCTAATATGAGAGGCTTGGCGACAGCTGCTACCGGTTTCTGATTGGCTGCCCAGCCGCTGCCAGCTGTTGACTTCGTGACCAACGGCACAGACGTGATTCTCGGATATATCTTCTACTTGTTTTAGTTCCTTCGTGCGTTATATCAGTTCTCGAAGACTAATCTCGACATTTTCGTGGAGCGTGTGACTCCGGGTCTCTAAAACTATCATAATTCTTTTAAGCTCATATGATGATATATATTTATCACTGTAGCATCTGCGAACGCCAAGACTTTTCAAAAAATTGTTGTCTTCGCTTGCAATTTCGTGTTTACACACTAAAGTTACCACTTCACGAATCTTCCGTGTGTAATGTTACATTCGAGATTGTCATTATTCATTGACATGTTTGTTATTAATACCATTACTAAACTTAGTGTAGTTACTGATTTAGATGATTGTTTTGTATGTTTTTGATAATATCAGGCGATTTAATGTGACATATGTATAATCTGAACCTAAAACATTCCAGTTTTAAATCTGTGCGTATACGTGATTTAAGTTAGGTAAATTTCGATATAGTTAAAATATACCTTTTTACTATCATCCAAATGTAAACATTGTGTGCAGTACTCACAGGAGGTTTTGCCGTTGCTCTTCTACCGAGGTATATTCATCTTAGGACTTACCTGAAACAAAGAAAGTTATAATTAGATCTCGCAAATGCATAGAAAAAATGTATTCAAATAAACACGCCATCGTACATTAAAGTAAAAGATTACGTTGGGATAGTTATAAGAGTAGACGGAAAATTAGTTCAAAATAACCTTTTAAATACTGATCAATCAATCGCCTAAACTAAGGAATGAATATATATATGGATAAAAAGGAGCTGCTCTCTCTTGGCACAACATACGAAAGACTCTGGCAGATTTTTTTAAAAATT
Source organism: Vandiemenella viatica (assembly GCA_031002005.1). Classification (NCBI taxonomy): domain Eukaryota; kingdom Metazoa; phylum Arthropoda; class Insecta; order Orthoptera; family Morabidae; genus Vandiemenella; species Vandiemenella viatica. The sequence continues at coordinate 225,093,316 of JARYHS010009186.1, read as the reverse complement.
TTTCGCAGTTTCCTTGCAGACTACTATCATCGGATTTTTCTTCTTACTTAGGGCTTCAAAGAGGTAAGTTCATGAAGTGTAAGGGAAGAGAAGGAAGGAAACTGGTAAAGGCCTTTATAAAGGAGTCAATCCAGAAACCACCTGGAGTGATTTCGGTAAGCCGGGCCGAGAACTAAAAAAAATACTCCACAGTGATAGGCCCAGTCATTAAACGATCACCCAAGAGCCTCGGTCCAACTTAACAAGCACCACTAGTTGTTTACTCTGTTGTCACATAAACACGCTCTATAGATAACAGCTTAGATAACCAATTTGGGCCAAAATTACAACAATCTGACAGTTGGATTTCAAGTACTGTATTTCTGTCATGGTGCGGATATGCATTTGGTATGAGGATCTTTGTGATATTATATTTTTAGGAATTCTGACCCAGCTAAAACTAGCTAATCTTTGCAAATCAGTCTGCGGAATGGCAGGATTTTCACACAATTTGCTAATAAATGTTGGTCAAAGATCTTCAGTACGTATAGGTTCTGGTAAAAATTACGTGAAACATCCAAAAAATAATGATGTTTTGTTTGCACATAATATTTGATATCAGCTAATTTTACTAACATCCTATGTGTAAAGATGTTTACCTTACTTTCAAAACATATATTTTAGGTTACAAAATGGGAATATAAAACGACATTCCCATCGATGAATGAAAAAAAAATCGTGATGTACGCATCCACTGTCTGTTTTCTCTTTTCCAGCTTCATTTTGGAGCCATTAAAGAAAAAAATGGCATCAGATGAATACCTTGAAAGATTTATTGGTAAATCATCCACAGAATGTTTTTTCTTTTTTTTCAGTCCCATAGGTATATTATTTCACTTAAATTTAATTGTGCATTAGATTTGGCATAAATGTAACAAACTATATATATATATATACAAAAAAAACTTTCTATGAAAATAAAATTGGTTTTACGTTGAAGAACACAACATGAAATTTTAGTTGGAAATAAAATAGGAAATTTACTATTGGTCGTAATTGTCTATCTTTATTTTGTTTCCATGCTAGGGGTTATATTATTGAGAATAATATGCAGGAAAGTGTACATGCTTGTCGACGGCTATAATTAAAAACTGTTAATACCGGTAGTATTACGGAACTGTCTGGTAACTCAGTAGTCAAGGTGGTTTCTTTCAAAAGCAGAGGATCCGGTCCTGAGTTGAAATCTCGATGGAGCCAGGAATTTTTAAAAGTTAAGTTTGACCATATGAACTACGCCAAATCGTTCCATGGTCGGATTCCACATTAAGTGTAGGTCCCAGAGGAAAGTAACTGACTGTCCTACTTATGAAACAATGGCTTAGTATGTATGCCTCCTTCGGGAAGAATCAAACAGCCTTCTGTTTGTGGACTAGGTTAGTTTATTAGTATTATAGTTGGAAGCATAGTAGGCAGACATTTTGATGTGTTTGTAATGTAGTCATGAACCTCGGATTACTGTGCCGACATATCCCTGCAAATGAAACATCTCCCAGGTAGCAGGCGAAGTTTAAGTTAATCGTTGACTTCCCTGTCGAAGCGTTCATGAGGCAAGGATATCTCTTGTGACACTGCAAGAGTCACTTATTAATGGTTGATAATATGTAAGCAATCTGAACAGGGAAAGAAAGCCACAACTGCGGATTAAGACTGAGATCCCGTTGACTTTGTAACTGCAGAGCCCCACAGGTGCAAATACGGGTCATTATTTTTGCTCCTGTATATTTGTTTATGCCGAACGTGTTTTTCATGGAAGAAGTCTCTGAGACACTGCCATTGCTTCATAAAATTCGGAAGTAAGTCATTCAATATTTCTCTCTCTTTAGTATTGTATGGATAATTAATAATTCATCGTAATATCATCTATAAAACTGTCAGTGTATTCGTATAGAAAAGGGTTTGTTATTAGAGAAATAGTATCCTTAAGGAATTCTGAATATTGTCCGCAGATAAAGTCTGGTTTACGCAGAAGGAAATTTTCTGCGTATTGTAGTGTAAGACGGAATGGTGTTGCGTATCTGTATGTAAAATAAATATAATATTGTAACTGACTTCATTGATATGAAGCCTTACTCCTAACTTTGTTAAGTGGTTTTCAAGGTAATGTTTATAAACGAACGTAGACGATCTACAGAAAAGAGTCCCAAGTCATATAAATTATCAGTATTCATTAAGAGACTGCTATTTAGGGCAGGTTATATGTGGCGAATACGAGTATATGAGGAACAAAGTTATAAACTTCAGTCAATCTGCTAGCGATATAAATGTTACAGCTCTTATATTCAACTTCCGAGCATGTGCAGATGGTCTGCCTGTTGGAACAGAATGAATGTGTCTATTCAGATGTACGTGACTGGAATATGTAGGAATCAAAACCGATAATTATTTAAAAGACACATTAAGTGGGTACTCAGTGCCACAGAAAATTTCTTAACGACTGCTATTTTAGCAAACTTTTTTTAAAAGCGCGTTCCGAATGGTAGAACATTACTGTGAACGTGCGAGTTTCCCAGTTCTCATGCTTAAATTTGGTACTGGTCTCATATGGCTGAAGTTTGTTCTCATATATACGCGTGGCTCTGCGAATACGCCATGAGTCAGCAAAATGCAAATGAGAGTAACCGTGCATTCGGGTCAGCATATTCGGGCGCAATATGAACCCAACACCGATATATCGCAACTACACGGACCAAACATTTTTTTTACTTAAAAAAAAATATGAATATTAAAAACCTTTTCATATCAATGAATTATATCGACGACTACGACACGTATTATTAAACAAACAACTAAACAAGTAAATGGTAATCAAACAGGACCTCGAATGTTAGGGCGGTGATACAGTCCTGCAAGCGATAACAGGAACAGGAAATCGTGTATTCAATATTCTAGTGGACCATTCACCGGATGCCCCGCATTTCCTACAGCTTTGAAAGTAGTATCTCGCACAAGCCTCCAGCTCGTAAGCGGAATACGTTATAGACTTCAGATCTGCACAGAATGTGTTTTACCCTTACCAAAAAACAAACGCCGTGTTTAAAAATTTCCAAATGGTTTTCCAGGGGATTCACATCCATTTAAAGATAGCAGAAAACGTTTTCTGCCTCAGCATGTGGGGTATCGATGTCTAGAGATCGTAAAATAGAAAAATATGACATTTTCTTTAATTTTTTCACTGGAGCCCAACTAAGTTATCAGTTTAATACCATTTTTGTAACCACGTCTATCTCAGATAGGCTATCACCTTAGAACCCGAAATCTGTTGACCATATCCTGTGTTAAAAGAACTATCATAAGTATTATTTTTATAAGGTGTTTTTTTTTTTTTTTTTTTTTTTTTTTTGTCACAAGCCATTATCTCTCTTCATACTTAACCGAAATCAGTGAATGAGGTGTCATTTTAAAGCTTATGATCTCCACGTTGGTCATATCATATTTTAAGAAAGGAATTTTTCGTAATTGGACCCTTAAAGGGCAAAAATGTCAATATTTCTAAATTGCGTTTTTTGTGTCTCGAGCCGTTTATCTCCCTGGATACCAAACCGAAATCGATAAATGAAGTAGGATTATGAAAAGTATTTTCTCCGCTTGGTGACATCATATATTAAGAACGAATTTTTTTGGAATTCAACCCTTAAAGGGAAAAAGTATCAAAGGTTCTATAACGCATTTTTGTGTCACCAGTCATTTATCTCCCTTCATATCTAACTGATATAGATAAATAAGGTATCATATTAAAGATTAAGGTCTCCGCCATGGTAACATTATATTTTAAGAAAAGATTTTTTCGTTATTCGATCCCTAAAGGGCAAAAATGTTAATATTTCTAAAATGCGTTTTTTGTGTTTAGAGTCATTTATCTCCCTGGATACAAAACCGAAATCGATAAATGAAGTAGGATTACGAAGAGTATTTTATCTGCTTTAGTGACATCACATATTAAGAAAGATTTTTTTAAAATTCAACCCTTAAAGGGAAAAAGTTTCAGTGATTCTACAACGCATTTTTGTGACACGAGCTTTTGTCTCCATTAATATCAAGTCGAAATAGATAAATGAGGAATCATTTTAAAGATAAAGGTCTCCACAGTGGTCACATTATATTTTAAGAATGGATTTTTTTTGTGAATTTAACCCTTAAAGGGCAAAAATATCAGTGTTTCAAAAATACTTATTTTGTATCTCAAGTCACTGATCTCCCTTGATAGTTAAATAAAATTGATAAACGAGGTATAATTTTAAAGACTGAAGTTTTCGTAAGGTCTTCGGTTTCATTAAACCATATTTTAAGAAAGGAATTTTTAAATATTCTACCCTTAATGGGCAAAAGTATTAATATTTCTACAACGCATTGTTCTGTCACGAGTCAGTTATCTCCCTTGATACCTAACTGAAATCGATAAATGAGGTATCGTTTTAAAGATTAAAGTATCCGCTTTGGTCACATCATATTTTAAGACAAAACTTTCTTCAAATTCAACCCTTAAGGGGCAAAAATATCATCATTTCTAAAACTTTTTTTTTACCTCTCTTGGTGGCTAACCGAAATCGATAAATGAGGTATACTTTTTAAGATCCAGGTGTGCGCTTTGGTCATACTATATTTTACGAAAGGAAATTTTTGGAATTCATCCCTTAAAGGGCAAAAGTATCAGTATTATAACATATCTTTTTTTTTATGAGCCATTTATCTCCTTTGATTCCTAACAGAAATCGATAAATGACGTATCGTTTTAAAGGTTAAGGTGATTTGGTGCTAAAAGTGGTCGCGCATATGAGACAGTTCAGAACCAAGTCCCTAGATTGCAGCAGCAGATATCATAGAGATGTAAATAAACTTTTTTATGCAATAAGTAGCTTTTCTGATACTTTTTTCTGTTACAGAAACATTTTTGTTTTGCTATACAATTCCAATGTAAACATTTTATTCACACAGCAACACATACCACAGAGATGTTGATATGCTGTGTGCATTTTGTTCAGATTTTTGTATTCTGTTAAGGTCAGTGACAGTTTGTCGTACGTACACCATATTACGAAACAGTTAGTATTTTTATGCGTACCTATTGCTCTAAACAAATAAATATTTACTACAAGCATTCAACCTCACTATTCATCGTATTTAATTCTAGAAATTTTCTCACGGGTCGACTAGGAAAAGCTTACATACAATATAGTTCGTAAGTTGCTAACAAAATAAGCAAAGGTTATTGTCTTGACGTTATACTGCTGTATTTTTTTTTTGTATCGATCCTACCAGTTAAGGACGAAATGCCACCGGCCCCCAGTGTTTACACAGATGGCCAGTGTGACTCATGAGAGGAGGGCCGGGGGGGGGGGGGGAGGATCTGTGACCTACCCGAATTCAAGCCGGGTTTATTCGACCCGGTGTACTTAACCTTCTAACGGTTCACGTACCGTCACATTCATTTAATAAAAGGAAAGTTATCATGAACTACAATTATAGAAATTGAATACCCAGTGTTCAGTGTAATTTTCGCTAAAAAACTGGAAGCGAGAATTTCCGTTCCTGCTAATATATGACAGACACGACCCCACTAAGCCGGGGCGAATGGCTTTGGGTCAACAAGTAGGGCCAGCCGGCATTGTTCCGATAACAACAGACACTATTAAAGGGGTTTTCACTCAAATTAGCAGGTCATCCTATTCCTAACCGCAGAGACGCAGCCAATTTACAGAGAGGCGTTTGACAACGAGCTGATTTGTGTCAAGTCAAAACCATACGAAAATAATGTGGGAAAGAGAAGAAACATATACTCCCAACATTTACGATACATCTCTGGAAACACTCGACGTACGTACCCAATCAGAACAGTCGAAGTCTTACAGCATGATTGTGGAAAGAAGGGGGGGGGGGAGGAAGTGAAGCTGCTTGGGCAATAAAGTATTATTTTGTAGAATATACTATTTTGTGCTTAAGTTTTTGATGCATGGCTAGGAAATCCGATAGCTTCGCGGGAAAATTTCATCACTGGATTCGCGGAGACTTGGTGAACCCCAGAGATGTACGGAGGGGCTCAAGAACCCTCAGACATGATGGAGCCAGAAACAACGAGTTGTTTCCAGAATCGTCGAGGCGACGGGTCGGGAGGTCGAGTTGGAAGCAAGCAACGAGATGTTTTTAAGCAGTGTACTTTCTATAGATACCAGCCTCTGTTGCTATTATCTATGATAGTCGATGCTTTAGAGCATAGTCTTCTGGTGATGCTGGATGGTTGCTAAAAGCGGTAAAACATTGTTCGACCCAGAACTTATTCAGTGGAAGAACCTACTAACCCCCTGAGTGGTGCAAACCACATAAGCAGTCTCACTCTAACGAATTATTAACCGTGTGCAGTCAATGAACGCGAAAGACGCCTTAAGGTCATAAAAATTTGTAAACTTCGAGCTGGCGGACTATATTCAGTGTATTTTGTTTGAACACAACATTTACATTTGTAATTCCAATGCTTTCTCTTCTTGAAAAGTCACTTTTTTTTCATGGTAAAATCATTATGTAATTTCTTACGACCTATTTCTTTTTCTTTTGTAAAGTCACATTTTTTATCAACGGTGAAATACTTATGTAAGGTATTGCAACCTAATATTCAATTTAAACAATAATATTTGAATTTGCCCAGATTTATGACCACCTGTAGGGCGAAGGTATTGTTTATTTCTTTGACTTTTATTCTTATTAATCTTTAAAGATAAATATACCGTAGCTCTTCTCATTGCGACAAATAAATAGGCCAGATTATGACCAAATTTAGCTCTTACGATTTTGATTTCACGCCTCTTTCTTCTTAAAAAATAATAAATATCTTGCAAAGTTAAATTAATAAAATAAGAATTAAATTAACTCAGATCCCAAAAACGTTACAACCTGCAGCAGAAAAGTTTGTTTTCTCATTTATTTGCGAAACGTTTAACTTACCGAATTCTGTGTGATAAGTGTATTTTTGTTATTGAAATGTGTAGTTTACTAGACGGAGATTGGGGACCGTCTCTGCATTCGCCTAGACACTGCGGTACAGGACGGTCGGTACACGGCCTGGGACCTGTCCCGATCTAGTGAGCGCCATCTTAACGCAGTCAGCAGCACTGGTGGGTTATACTGTCGTATATTAGTAGTATGTTACTAACACGCTCCTAATTCAGAGTGCAATGCATCATAATTCATAGGATAAGCGCTGTCTGTAATAAATTCGACTCGATTGTGCTATCAATGTGAGTGGCATCGAGGCACAGTGCTGAGGAGGCGTGAAAAGAACCCATAACTGTCAAGGTCATTAGGGAACTTTAATTGCGAAAGGTTGGAGTCGTAGATGGCCAGTTCTCCCGGTATGTTATTATCGGGTAATAGTGTTATAATCCAGCAACCCGGAATTTGAAAGTTACTCATTACCATTCACTAGTCTTTGTTTCAAGGAGTCCTCCTTCTTCAATAGGATTCAAAAGTCGAGTTACATTTTGTGCCTAAAGAATTTCAAAGTAGCAAAAACCCACTGCCTCAAGAAAACAATGTGTTTTAAAATAATGATACTTATCTTTAATTCCAAAGTCAAACTCTTAGATGAAACTTTTTATTCTTGTTATCCTTTGCGTAACATGTTTATAATATTTGTTGTACTTGTCTTTCAGTTTTACAGAGAATGATTACAGATCGATATTTTACCGAGCGTGGTGGGTGAACGGTTAACGTTCTGGCCTCGCATTCGGGATGACGCGGGTTCGAATCCCCGTCGGGGCATCCAGATTTGGGTTTTCCATGGTTTCTCCAAGTCACTCCAGGCGAATGCTGGGACGCTTCCTTCAAAAGGGCCATGGCCGAATTCCTTCCCGTTCCTTGTCCCTAGTCCCATCCCGCCTCTAATGACCTTAGCCTTCAACGAGGCGTAAAGCAATAAGTAAAAAAAAAATCCCTGTTTATTAAACGGTAATTTACAGAGTAAGGAAACAATAAATCAGCACCAGATTACGCCACGGTTATACTCTTTTTAATCATTTCTCTGCAGTAATATTTTATAGAAATAATCTGGGATCCAAGGTAGTCTCGAAGAATAAGGTTACCAAAGACAGTCTTTGACTAGGGTAGGAGGAAAGAGATAATCTTTCATAAAAAAAAGTTTAATGTTCTTGTTTCTTTCTGTCTTAAATATTATAGCTGTGGACAGAAGAATTGGCGGGTCAGTGTTAACGCGCTGTTGCCGTACTTGGGGACAAACTCGCGATGCGCTCTCTTTCTATCACCTGAAAATTGCAACGCTGTGCGGCCTGTGTTGCCTAGTCCAAGCGGCAGCCCACCCCAAACCTTCCACCTCCCTTTCAACACACAAAAAATGTGTGAACCTGTGAATCGGAGTTTGTGTCAGTGTGAGGGTGAGCTTGCTCGAGAGAGAATATTTTGATTTTAGCGTTTTGCGATTTAAATAATTCGTTTTAGTTATTTATTAATTACAGTAATTTAGTGTCCTAATTTTACCGAACAAAAAGTGCAGTAAATTGTAATAACGGTAATTTAGCAAGAGAATCGTGCTACTAAAAATGGATACTCAGGAAGAGACTTATTCTCCTACTCCAGGTGTTTCCGGACTAACGACTCCAACAAGACGCACGTCATCGACAGCAGAACCACCGCGGCTGAAGAAGACAACAGAGTTTCGCCGGCAGAGTAAATCTATCATTCACAGTGTATATAAATATTTCAAACTCCTTGTGGACAATGATGGTGAAATTTTGTCTTCTACATGTACGCTGGTAAGAAAAGACTTGAAAAATATGGACGTACTTGATGTTAATGAAATAAAAAACTGTAGCGATTTGTTACCGCAAAAAACAACCATATTGCGAAGAAATTTAGGGAATGTACAGGCTATTTGCGCTGAAGCTTGTGGTGTTAGTTTGAGAACTGTCCAGCGAGTGTGTCGTGAGGGAAAATCGCCTACGTTTGTTTCTCCAAAGAAAAATGTGAAACAATACAGCACTATAACAAAGCTTAACGACTTTGACAGGGACATTGTCAGGAGAACAGTACACGAATTTTACGACCGTGGTGAGTACCCTACCTCAGAAAAATTAGAAAAATATTAAAAGAGAAGATAAATTTTACAGGATCTGCACGATCTGTAAGACGCATATTGAACAATATAGGGTTTAAATACAGGCGTCAGAATGATGGTAGGCGATTTTTGCTTGAGCGAAACGACTTAGTGTCCTCAAGAGTCAAATTTTTGAGGAAAATGAGCTCCCTTCGTAGCTCAGGTGACACGCGACCCATTTTTTACTTAGATGAAACTTGGGTAACTCAGAACCATTCTTTAAAAAATATCTGGCAGAATTCAAATCAAAGTGGGGGCTTAAAGGTACCTGTCGGAAAAGGGGCAAGGCTAATTGTTTTGCATGCGGGTTCAGCAAAGACAGGCTTTCTCCAGGAAAGTAAGTTGGTCTACAGATGCAGCAAAACCAACAAATCTGAAGATTATCACTCAGAAATGAATACAACAACGTTTAAAGATTGGTTTCTCAACAGATTTTTGAATTTTTTGGAGGAAGGTTCTATCATCGTCATGGACAACGCCAAATATCATTCGGCAGTGATAAACCGAGCTCCAACAACCAAATCGCCGAAAGCTGATATAGCTGCTTGGCTAACAGAAAAGAAAATTTCGTTTTTGCCTACGGAGACTAGAGCTGAGATGCTGGAGAAGGTTCGCATGAATAAAGAAGAACCGGTGTATGAGTTGGATGTACTTGCAAACGAAAGAGGACATGAAGTAGTCCGATTACCCCCTTATCATTGCCAGTACAATCCGATAGAGCTCATATGGGCCCAAGTCAAAAGAGAAGTGGCGGAGAAAAACAACACTTTCAAAATCGCCGATGTCGAACGTTTGTTGCATAAAGCCTTGGAAAACGTCACCGTCGAACAGTGGCAGAAATGTGTTTACCATACCGAAAAACTGCAAACAGAAGATTTCGAAAAGGAAGTGGTCCGAGATAATGTAATCGAGCCTCTTATAATCAACCTCAACGAAGATTCAACGACAGAGAACGAGAGCAGCGAAGAAGTGGAAGATGATGATGATGAAGAAGAAGGCGTTGATGGAGATGAATAATGACAAGTAAGGTATTAAAGAACATTTAACATATTACGCAATAAACTTATCAATTACTGAGCAACTTTAATAGCTTGTACTTAACAGTTTAAGATACTATAAACATTTGCTGTGTTAATGTTATTTAAAACCCCAAACTCATATTTAACTTGTTTTATTGTTGGTAGTAAGTTACGATATTACTGTTGGATATTATTAATTTTGCTTAAAAACATTTGGCTTTCTAATAATATTCATGATGACAATATAACATTTTTGCTTACTTTTATTATGGTTGATTTTTATAAAAAGAACTGCAGTGGCCATACTTCTTTTCTACATATACATTTTTGGTATACAGCAATTTTAATTCTATAGTCTATATATATATATAATTTTGTCGTCAATTTTGCAAGTTTTTCAGTGCAGAGGATAACAAAGTATAATTTTGATTTTAGTTGTAAATAAAATTTAATACGTGCTTAGCCACAAATAAAATAAAGAAGAGTAATTCAATACGTTTTCTTAATTTCTCGAGAAAGTATTCTTCAGTTATATCAAATGCATTTACACGAACATAACTTTCTTAACGAAATGACATAAATCAATATTTTATCACAAAATTTCGATTATAAATTATTTAAAATACAGTATAAACTATTACTTCAAGTAAAAAGGTGAATACAACTGTTAAGCGCGTGGTTTGGCAACGGCGCATTCTAGGAGACCCGCCAATTGTTCTGGCCAGCACTTATAGGTAGTGCCATTACATTCGCTTACTAGATCAAAATAGCAAAAAACTAATAATATTAACGGTAGCTGGATGAGTATTGGACCCGTTCTCAGCTCCACCATGACGACGCCTAGCCGGAGCCAGTAAGAGGGCTGGTGATCGCGTGATTGGCCTGTGTTTACGTCTCTTCTCGCTGAATGGGGCATCGACAGTCAACACGCCTTGCGCCATCCCCTCCACTCCTGCCGCCACACACAACGCGCGGCCACTCAGCCGTGACGTCACTGGAACGTTGGCCTGCATTGCGGGTCAGCCAACAAACAAGGCGCCACGCAAGTTCATTTTCAACTACTGCAAAAACGAGTCCTCACCGTGGCAACGACAAAATTAAGAGATGAAGAAGATTTCTAATAATATTAACAGAGATAAACAAAAATATATCAATTGCTGAAGAAACGTTTTTTAAACCACAGAGACCGTATCACAGCAGGTATTTTTATTTGTAACAAATAAGAATCGGCAGGAAGTGGAAAATATGCTGAATTGGAATCAAAACATTGGAAATTTGATGACTGGAATGATGCAATGTACGTTACGACTGATACAAAGTAAAACCGGTTTTGTATATAATTGAATCACCTGTAGGGATTCAAATTTTGGATGTCGTAACACAAACAAACAACCCAAAAAATGCAATAAGTCCACAATGTTTGATGTTTTTGAACTTTTTGATCTCGTTTCTGTTTCGTTAAGTTATATTTGAAAGTTGTTTTATGTACCGAGCGTGCTGGGTGAGCGGTAAACGTTTTGACCTCGCATTTCGGAGGACGCCGGTTTGAATATCAGGGTATCCAGATTTTGGTTTTCCTCGGTTTCGCCAAATCATTCCAGGAGAATGTCGCGATGCGTCCTTCAAAAGGCCAAGGCCGACTTCCTTCCTGTTCCTTTTCCGCAGTCCCATCTCGCCTCTAATGACCTAGACGTCGACGAGACGTAAAGCCATAAGTAAAAAATCAATAAATTATATCGTTTTATGTGAATTATAAGTGATTTCAGGGAAATTAAAGACTGAACACGTTGTTTTAATGCATGTTAGATCTAATTTGAGTTCAACCTGGCATTTTCTCGTAATGGCACTTAAATTGTAAACTAAATATTTTACTTTGTTTATCTTACCGAATTCACGAAAATGAAATATTTGCAGAAACAGTTGTTCATGAGGCAAATACAAATAAAAGTGAACTAAATATTTTGTCATTGTTAATATACATTCAACAGTTTCCGAGATCAATATTATTTGATCAATAGTATACATGTTTTTAAATTATTTCGTCACTAAGGAAATTATATTTCCTGAAATTTAACAGATTTTTGCTTATGTTGTATTACGAATACCGTACTTAATCAGTACTACGATTTCCCGTTCTCCGATTCGAAAAAGCGATTCACTAATCCGCCAACCTCAACCTATAGAGCAATTAATAGAGTGCAAGAATAATTATTACATATGGTGCCTCTTCATGTGATGCTCCACATAAACTTGCAGTTTTGAATAAGCGTTGAACTGTGTGCTCCCAGTACTATGCATGGTCTTGATTCTTTATCTTCATCTATGACTGCCATTCCCGTGTCCGGGTGTATGCGGTTACCATAGGAGCTGTTTACCCCTCCATGGGAATGTCCCGGACAAATGAAACAGGGGTGGTTTCCCGTTGCCTTCCGTAGTGTGATAGTTACAGTAAGTGTTATTGCAAATGTGTGCGTGTGTGCCTGTGTGTGTGTGCGCACCCGTGATGTGATGGTGTGAGTGTTGTTTGCGCTGTGGATGAGTGATACAAGGAGGGAGAGTACGAAACTCCACGCTGGCTCATTCAGGCCTACTCTTCCGAAAGACTCAAAGTGTCGCCAGAATTAACGTCCCCATCCCATGGACGGATCGCCATACACAGTTTCATATGTCATCACTTCATGCATACTGCGGAGTGGTTTTTGATTTAAACCAAGACTTCGGTGCACAATCTCTCCTACTCTGCTGGTCCTGATAACGAAAATTTCCTCTACGGCAGGATACGAACTGACTATCCCCGTGTCACCATCACGGAGCAGCAACCAGGTGAGCCAACGGAGCGAGCAGTTACTCGCCAGTACCCACAAACTTTACTGATAGCGTCCAATCACTACCATGCCACTCATGCGAAGATTTAGTGGGCCCACGTTCAAATACTGAGACTTACGTAACGCCTATCCTCTTTACGGTTTTATGATGGCTCCGTAACAATGTCACCAATATTCTGCTCCAAAACTGAACATTTTAAAAACAAATTAGCAAGTAACATACAGAGCATTTTTTCACCGTTCACAGATAGATGCTGATACGTTTTTCAGTGTGTAACGAAAAGGGGGGGGGGTCGTTACTTTAAGTTTTAAATGTTAAAAGTGGTTCTTGAGTTTAATTAGAAATTAATATTTAAATAGCAAGGATCTTGATTGCTGTTGATAAACACATATAATGCTTGATTTATTAGTTTCATATGGCTTGTACATAGCCGGATACATTTAACGTTACGTTAGGCATTATGGATATTTGCAAGAGAAAGCACTATCCGGCTTTACAATCTGCCTGAAGATAGCTAACATAACGAAATGATAAATATCTCATTCTATAAAATTAAATGCATGATAATATTGTGGTCACATGCCAACAGTAAAATGTTACATGTATAATGGATAAAATCCCTTAGGCGCCTTTTAAATTAAAAATGTGAACAAGAGCAAGACTCAACTGAATATACAATGAGTTTCAAAGTTCAAGAGGTTGTTTGCCAGCTAGCTTTTACAATGGATTGAGCAGAGATCCTGACTTAGGGTCGTTTACGGATTCTTCAAAGTCTTTCCAAACCATGAAACGATGATGGGCGATGGAACACTTTACCATAATCAGCAACGACAGCGGCGGTGTGTGATGGAGGTCAGCAATTGCACACCCAGTGCAAGGACAGCATCAAACGACCAGCCTGTGGTCAAAGCCAGAACCCTCCAGCATAGCGCCACTTTGCGCTGTCACGTCTAGACACGGCGACTGTCCACCACAGAATGCCCGAAGATGGCGGCTTCTCCTCTTCCCGAAAACTCCTTCCAGCAGTTTCGTTACATGAAAAAAGGAAGCCATGAAATAACATCGGCAGACCCCGTATCTGAATCGGCATTGGATGTCTAACTTGTTTCCAAAACCACGTGAGGCTTAAAGTCAAGCCCATTTGCTGTCTCCTTTCCCGCTCGCCTGTCGTCTCATGTGCCATTCAGGTATCCAACTATCCATCCGCCGGTCATTGCTCTGACCTTGGGGGTGGGCCGTTTCTGGGCAAGTAACGGTTGGGAGCCCCCACGCCGTCGGAAGAATTTACCGTTGCAGCTTCAAAATCCTTTCTGCCCCTTCAAGTAGCAAACTCTTTATTCAGAAGAATTTAAAGAAAGCATAGCAGCCTGGGATATCCATTTAAAGGATCGAATAATTAAATTACCAAATACCCCTAAAAATTAATATAGTCTGAATATAAAAATAATTAAATACAAATTTACATGTCTTGTAGTACGCCACAATCCTGCGTGCTACAAGTGATAACGTCAAGGAAGGAGGAATGCCGTCTCATTCACGGCTGGACCATGGAATCTAAAAAAAATTACTTTTTTACTATTTTAAAACCACGATGAACTGTATGAGACCCGGAATTGTGTAGACATATCAACAAAAAATTTCAAAATTCTTAGAATGACTGGTATCGGGAGCGATGAGTGTCGGTTTTCTATCTGTTACAGTATGTTAGTACAAATGGATGTCACTTCACCAAAAGTAATATTTACGACATATAGATTCATCTCAATTATTTATGTCATGACTTCCAAAGATCCTGTCAGTTAAAAAATATGAGCACCTTGTATTTTAAACAAATAAAAATAATTTAAATTAATTCAATAGGCTGATGGAGAAGCGCGCTTACGGGATAAACCTGGGAACTGCAGCGTAGTTTAATTTAATTTAATGGCAATGGAGCACAGGCTCCGGTAGCAATTTCCCTACACCCCCATATTCCCCCCTATCCTGCACCCACCTACATTTGCCATCTACAAATTTTATCTTTAAATTATTTCAACGTTTTCGTTAAATTATTCATCATTTCTCTTGGTAACTCATTCCAATCCCTGACTCCCTTACATAAAAAAGAAAATCTTCCCACACCTTTGTGCCTGAAATCAAGTGCCAGCTTGTGGTCATGGTCATCTTTTCCCTTCCATGCACTACTTTTCATACATATTGCAATATCTTTCCATGCCTCATCGCCAGTATATGCCCTGTACACTCCCATGACCCTCCTCATTCTCCTCCTGTCTTGCAATGAATCCCATTCCAGCTCCTTTATCATATCCGTCATTGATTGCATTCTGCGATAATTTCCAGAAACCAATCTAGCAGCCCTTTTTTCACCCTCTCCAACTCCTGTATTTGATACGTAAAATGAGGGTCCCATACTACACTACCATATTCGAGCAATGGTCTGACCAAAGTTTTGTAACCCAATTCCTTTACTTCTCTCGTGCATCCCCTCATCACTCTCTCCAACAAGTACAGAATTTTGAAACCTTTTCCTACCACCTGTCCAATGTGTCCTGCCCAGTTAAGCTTTCTATCAAATGTAATGCCAAGATATTTACGTTTCAAGTCATCAGCAAGCAATTCTTTCCCCACCTTATATTCATAATTAACCTTTTGTTTTTTATTTGTGTATCTAATAAGCTGTCTCTTCTTTGCATTTATCTTCATCCCACGTTTACTAACCCAACTACATATCCTGTCCAGATCACCCTGCAACTTTTTACAATCCTCTATCGTTTTGATTCTTTTATATAGCATTATGTCATCTGCAAAAAATCTAACTTCAGATAGTAAACAATCAACACAATTATTCATTAGAATAATGAATAGCAATGGTCCCAATACGCTACCCTGTGGCACACCCATTTTTACTTCCACTTCTTTTGATACTTCAATTCCTACCCTAACTTTCTGTTTTCTACCTTTTAAAAATTCTTCTACCCAGCAAATGACTTTCTTATCCACTCCAATGGTTTTTACCTTATTTACTACCATTTTATGGCTTACTCTGTCAAACGCCTTAGACAGATCTAGTGCTACACTATCAATTTGGCCTCCCTTGTCCATTTCATCTGAAATATCTTGCATATATCCCACCAACTGAGATTCGCATGAATATCCTTGCCTGAACCCATGTTGCCTGCTTGAAAACCACTTACGTTCCTCACATATATTTCTGATGTGGTTGCATATCAATCTTTCCATTAATTTACCTACCACTGATGTCAAACTGATTGGCCTGTAATTCTCAACTCTATTTCTCACCCCTCCTTTATGTACTGGTACTACTATTGCATTTTTCCAGTTCTGTGGTAAGCAGTAAGTATCCAGACTCAATTTAAATAATATTTCAAGATAAGGTACAATGTCATATCCAGCTATCTTTAAGATATGTGTTGTAATATTATCTACACCAGCCGCTTTATGTTTTTTCAGCTTTCTTATTTCCTTCATGATTACCTCATGATGAAGTTTTGAAGAGGAATGAGTAAAAAAGAACAAACTGGAGGCTACGTTATCTTAAATAACTTCGTTTAATCAATGAAGATGAATTTTCACTTTCTATTACTGACGGAAGTATGCTACAAGGACTTTCTACTGCTCACTTTGAATACAAAATTGGAAGGCCAGTTTCTGGATTCGAACTGTTCAAAATCTTAACAGTGATGTTGAGTTATATATTTCATCAGTGGAAAGGATTCATTTCTTCCTTCCACGATACCGTTACCTCAGATAAGACCAATGTATTTAATCTCACAAGGAAATTTACGGTTGATATATTCGATGTAGGGAGGTAGTAAGAAATTGTTGACTATCTATTTGTCCGAGTTCCAACATAAATAAAGCAGATTCTCTCATAATCGAATTGACTGTATTCTAAATAAGTATTAAAATTTCTGGGGAATAGTTTACGTTGTTTAAAAACTGCGGCCGTTGTACCTTCTCGACTGTGTACAAGAGCATGAGAGTTGTCATATTCTACACGTTATAATTTTGTACTCTATGTTGTCCTTTTATTCAGGGAAAGATTTTTTTTTTACGAAGGTAGGTGTCATTTTTGACTTAACCGTTGTCTAATTTCACCAGTGTGACCGCGGCGTCATTTCTTTTATTCTGGTTTTACGCCTCATCGACGTCAAGGTAATTACAGGTAGCAAAGAACAGGGAAAAAGAAAAGGTAAGGAATTCGGGCTATGGCATTTTTAAGGAACCATTTCTGCATTCTACTGGAATGGGGGTAAAACGAAATCTGGATGACCGAATGGGGATTCGAACCCGCGTCTTCCTTAATGCGGGAAGAACGGGTACAGGTTAAATTCCCGAAGCCGAGATACCTAGGCATATATTTTGTTTCACAAACAAAACATGCGCTTATTATACAGAAGATAGATTACACGTTTCTGAAGTAAGTAATGACACTTCTCGTTAACCAATACAGTGCCCCTAGCAGTTGTGGAAGACGCGGCCAAACTTTCTTCACGTGTCCTCCTGTCCACGTAAGTCAGATAGGGGAAAAATAAGAAATTTACAAGAAAACTGTCATTATCAATTTTGCAGGTCAGGGATAAATTTTGCCGGAGTTCATACACTAGCAGTAAATCCACAGAGAAACCAGTTTAGTAACTCATTTTAAACATTTTTTAATGATAACCTTTTGTGCTTAATTAAATGCGATCTTCCTGATGACTGGACGTCACCTCAATGGCTCTGTAAAGTCACGTAACTGGCCTTCGTGGGGGGGCTAGCAACGGCCGGAAATGTCTTTGCTTTCTGTCCATAAATGTCCCTAAAGAAAGATATGCATCTCATTTAAATCTACATATTACTTTTTGTTTATTTACGAGGGCAATTATAATGCGGAAAATGATGCAAGGAGAAGTTCATCCGTTATTTACGGTCTATTACCTGTAGCAGTTACCAGACCTAGGTCACAAAATAACATAAAACATTTTTGACAGAGAACGAGAAATAGGGGAGTTTGTTTAAGCGTTATTCGTTTTAATATTACATTTTCCTTCGAAACGTTTCCAGAGAAATGAAAATTCCCATCATTATTGACGGGCTTTGTGGAAGTAATTACCAGTAACAAAACAACTAACACCAGAGATGTGATAAATTATAAAGCGACGTTGAGCTGCGGCGTTCACTTTATCTCTGTGAGTTTAACCCATTGCCTGTTGAGGAAGTAATTAACTGCAACAATAATAATAAAAAAAACACACACACAAGACATAACAGGATTTTATTATGTATGAACGTATATATTTTTTTATCACAGGCTTAACCTAAATATCTAAAACTTGTAACCTATGTGAACAAAAATTTTGTCCTCATTTGAGGGAATAGAGGAGGGCCACCATAAATAAATTCTTTTATGTATAATAACTGTTTGATGTGGTTATCGATATCCACATTAGAAATTTATGAGTAACCATGCACACTGTCTATGTAACATGCATAGCAATAGTAAACTAACATGGAGTGACAAAACATTTTGGTGCCAAAATAAAAGGGAACGTAAAGTTTACTTTCAGTTCCGTCGACTGTAGCATCCTTTTCTTTTTAACCTTACGTAATTAGTCTGTTGTTTTACTTTCAATGCAATTGAGTAACTTAATCACTAATTACCACTCTTGGCAATATAGTGGGTTCTGTCCTTGCTATTGCGAAGAATAGTGTTCAAAGCCCCGAAGCCACCATTCACATTATGATTTTAAATGGTTTCCTAAAATTACTATAAGTGAATGGCATGATTGTTTCTTTTGGTACGGTTATCGGCGATTTCCTTCCTTTTATTGCCAACAGTATTTTTTTTAGACTCTAACTACCGCGTCAACGATCTTAAGGCATTCGTACAAACAAACAAGACATTCATCTTCATTCGCAGCGCTCCAATACGCGATCAAAGAATACATTTCCATTCCACTCTGACATCATCTTATTGACGTCACAACGGTGGATCGAGTTTATAACTGTCTGTTGCAGTTTGCTGTGCTTTCTACCATATAAAACTAAATTTGACATGTTTCGTTAACTTCTTCCACTTTGACAGTGTGTATACTTCCACACGGTGATCGTAATTTATTCCAGTAAAGCAATCTTCTAAAGCCGTTGCACAAAACTAAATTGGAAGGTGCAGACGACATTGCTCCTAGTTTCCTTCGCCTCCGAGAAGTAGAAGACAAATTATACGACGCTGTTCTCTCTGTAGCGAACTTTAAGCTTCGAGCTTAACTTTTAGAGTGCAGCTTCAGTGTTCGAGTCTGCAGGCCAATCAAGATCAATGGAAAGAAGTTGTGTTTGCTTTGCAAGCAGAAAAGAAACCTCTGCGATGTTCAAAATCAGTTCCCAGGTAAGGAAACTTTAACTGTTTGAGTGGCTGAAAAAGAAACGGAGAATGCCACAAAGATAAAAGTAATGGTAGGTGAATTATAGAATTTATTATAAATTTTAAACAGATTTTCATGAAAAGTTGAAAAACACAAAATTATAATTTGAGTCATTTTATAACAGCAAGTTTCTTGGGTGTCAGTCAGTATTTCAGATGACGCAAAATACTTTGTCTCATTCACAGACTAGCTCTAATTGCTTCTGGTCCGCTATCCACTCGACATCCATACAGTTTTTTTTTCTTGGGAGATTACTTCTCGTGTTTTAGGTTACTGAACGTAACAGAATTAACGTTATCTTTCGTAGTTTATAATATTTTTCTTTGTTTAAATTTTTAATTTACTTTTTTTCATATGTTATGTGCGGGGTGTAAATGAAAATAATAATATTTAGTTATAGCTAAATTCATAATTCGTTCTTAAGGAACCCAGGCGATTAAGCTACGTAACTATTATTAGTCTCCTGGATAAAACTTCCTGAGTTGCTAGAGTTAGCACTAAAATTTCAGCAGTACAGTTCATTTAAAGAAACTTTACAGTTGTGTATGAAAGGATCACTAATTGATTTTTAAATACTTTATTTTTTTCTATACTTTTTTCCACTATCAAAGACGGCGGGAGACCAGATTCGCCATTATATGAACTCTTTCGTGTAGCTCTTCGAAAATTGTTTGAGGCAATCAGATCTCTATCTATAAGTTGTTTGAGCAAGATATTGTATCCGTCCGCCATGCTGAATCCTCTTTTTACAAGTCGACAGTTCTGAGCCACTCTGGAGAGCTTAAGGTAACAGAGAACGTTAAATCAATATTTATGTGTAGTAACCAAAAATTCAAAAAAGTGTCTTTGCTTGGAAATTTCGTAAACTCTGAGTGTTGGAAAAAAGATCACTGTCGCAGCCAACAGCTTCTAGTGATTATGAAGTGGGATAAATTGTACTTTAAATACGTAATTTTTTGTGTTATGCAGCTTTAGGGACAGTTTTTTTTTTTAATGGTTTTGGGTGTTAGCCAGGATATTAAGAAACCTTACTGAACCAATGTTAATTTGATAGCAAAGCAGATTTCAAAGTAGAAACCAGCCATTATTACCGCCCGTCGTATCCAACGTTACACCTGATTATTTCATAAGCAGCAGAAACGAATGATATAACACTCTCCCACCCTTTTCTTTTTATTAATTAAACTATAGGCCCCACCACTCTTTTGACAAACGAGTTTTTACTGTAATAGTTTATCCCTTTCTATGAATAAAAAATTAGTTTTGAGCCTTTCAATTCCAAGCAGGTTATTGTATAAAACCATTGCATTTTAGTAAACTAATATTTCAAACACCTATAATCACTCAAAAACTGAAATTGAAATGAAACGTGGACAGTACGTTTTCGTCACAAAAATAGATTACAATTATTTATCATAACGTTTGTTTGTGTTTGTTGCGAAATTTGCTGCTGCTATTCACATTCACAACGCTTGTATTCTGGGCCTTTTTATTTTTGACGTAGAAACAACAAAATCCATTTGGATGTGAAAATCTTATTAACAGAATTTCCAGTGATATTAATTACACAGTAGTTGTAAAGATAAAAGATTGCATCAACAGAAGAACGTCTTAGGCTGATAGACACCACACAAACCATAGTAAATATCAACTTCTGAAACATTAAAATATTAGTATATGTTTAAGTTTAGCCGCTTAAATGCGATTTTGATAGCTTTGACACAGTGAAAGTGAAAACGAACGGTTTTAAACTTTTTTTTCAGTTCTGTTTACATTTTGTTTTCCGTGTATTATTTTCCATTATTATCTGAAGCAATGAACGAATTCAGATTTTTTTTTCTTAGTTGACACTACCATATTTTAGTTCCTGTGAGATGTAACCTACACTGATGAGCCAAAACTGTATGACCACCTGCTTAGTAACGTGTTATTCCACTTTGGAACGCAATATAGCAGTTATTCGACGTGGTATGGATTCGATAAGTTCTTGATAGGTTTCCGGAGGTGTCTGGCACCAGATTTCTAAGCACATTTCACAAATGTCCCTTAAATTACGGACCGGTGGTTTGTGGGCGTGGCGCCTGACAATGAACATCTTGGATATGGCGAGAGTCGTCAGGTTTTCGCACGCTTTTGTAGTGAGCATCCGTGGCAAGTTGTTGAGGGACGGTTTAACCACGAATAGGCGACAAGGTGGTGGAAGAATTTTTTTTAATTTTTTTTTTTTAAATTTTTATTTTAATGGCCTTCTGTCTGTCGACTATACGGCCAGCTTTATCATTTACATTAATTTAACATGTGATTCTTATCGTATAGCAAACATGTATTCATTTCTTAATTCACACTAAATTATACAATTATTCAATATTACAATGATACAGCGATAGCCCTTGATAAGGGAATACACGATTACATTTGTGCTAGCGATAATATGAAGCTGGATCTTATTTCACAATGGGTGATACAATTATTCAGTGAATACAGTGATACATATTTAGAAAGTATATTGATACAATAATACAATGATGACAATTATATCGGTAAACAATATAAAATCACATTTGGGGCGTAGTGATGTTTCCTTGCAAAGTAAGATTCGCTGGGCTTTGGTATATCCGGTTACCTTGCACCTGATATAACTAAACTGATTAGTGAGAGTTCCTTGATGATTTACAATTTTTTAGGTCAGCTAAAATGCAGTTCCGACCGATTCCGTTGGTGGTCTTGCAGGAAATGTGCTGAATTTGTAAGATCATAACTTGTAAGTGATTGTTATTTTTGTTATGTTTGGTGTCTTTAGATACGGATGTCTGCCTGTCTTAGGTATGTGGCCAGCGCCCCATACACGTCACTTCTTCCCCCTCTCAGCAGGATGCGTATCGATGTTGGGAGTGGAATTTTGAACTTTACAAGGCTATTGTATAGTTTCTTTTGTTGAGTCCGATATAGAGTGCACGCTAAAGTGATGTGGTGGAGATCTGTTAATTCTTCGTGATCCACCGGGCAAAAGGGTGTCTGTGCTACACCGATTTGGTGGAGGTGCTTTGGGTAACAGCCATGACCGAGTCGCATGCGAATTAAGGATGTTTTATATCTTTTGCCCAAATGGTTATCTTCAAACCAGACTTTAGTTGGTATGTGAGGTTGTATTGATGCATAAAACTTCCCTTTAACTGTTTGTTCAAAGTCCACGATTCTGACCACTTCTGAAGATACCGTTTCCTGATGATATTAATAAAATCGGTATGAGGTAGTTGAGTGTAGTATTGCTCTCCATCCGCCGTGCTTTCTTTCGCCAGTTGATCAACCTTTTCGTTATTCTGTATGGAAGCATGTCCCTTGACCCATAACAAGTGCACTTTTTTGCCCTCCGCCTTGGCTGAATACATTGAATTTAAGATGTCGAATAGGATCCTATTCATTCCGCTCAGTCTGTTCATGTTTTCCAGCTTCTGCGCCACGCTTTTAGCGTCGGACAGTACCAGTATTTTATTGAAGTGTTCGAGACCATAATTTAAGGCATCTCTTATTGCCATAGCTTCAGCGGTATATACTGTCGTTTCTGCTGTCAGGCGAACTTTACGTGATTCTTGGGTGAGGGGACAGAAGAAGGCGTAGCCAACACCATTAGTAGTTTTCGAGCCATCAGTGTATATTTGTACGTGTTCTGGCCAGGTTATGGACAAGAATTCCTCCATCTTGCTGTTTACGTTGTTGCAGGTTGTTATCCAGTTAGGTAGGTGGTATATATTGGGCTTGTATCTCAAAATAGCATACTGGTATGCGAAGATGGGTAGTGTAGTATCTTGAATTACTAGCGGGATTATATGTTTTATTTCAGTGAAACAGAGAGCCAGCAGCGGGGTTCTAGGACCGAGGTTATTATCTATCCTCTTGATCGTTGTTATATAGTCAGACGCCTTCTGGATAACCGGGTGGTTCTTGATGGCGGCGCGCCTCATTAGAAATATGCTTGTGGAAGAACGTGGAGGTCGCAGGATTGCCCGCTCTGTAAAGCAGGATAGGCGGTGATCTGGGGCAGATCTGACGGCAGAGTACAAGGCTGGTGTAAGCACAAGTGATTCGAAGCGCACGAATCACTGCTGTATTTCGTTCAACCAACACGCTATTAAGCGGATGTCATAATGTCATCAGTGTATAATTCTTTCAAAATTTATAATCACATTGTCGTAGAAAGGTTTACTGTAATTAAGTGACAGGATTCAAAAGAGGTATGTTAAGTAGTGAAATGTGTCATTTTATAAGGGACCGTCCACAAACCACGTAGCTCCATTTTGACCTCCTGTGAATCCCCTTTCCACCCAACCCCCACACGTAGACAGACGTGGCTTTTGCCTCTACCTTCCCCCCACCCATTCTTCCAGGTGACACGTACCTTCTTTCTCAATTGGTTTTAGAAGACATTTTGTACCATTTATTCTTGTCAGACTGCGGTAATTTGCATACGGAAATAATTAAATGGCGGAAATAATATTTACATGCCGTTTTCTGTTCTGAACCTTATTTTAACTGTGACATATAACAAGAATGGAAAGCTACGTGGTTGAACTCGCAACCCCTCTGCCCCCACCCCCCTCCCCACGTAGACCAACGTAGTTTTCGAGCCAACCCCTTCCCCCCATTTTATGCTGAGTCACGTAGTTTATGGACGCTCCCTAATCAACAAACCTACGCTTCGACAATGTTAGTGATCCTTTCAAGAAACTGATTGTAATTAATGGTACTGAAGTGATCAACAATTGGATCATTTCATAATTGTGATACTGTCAACAAGGAACTGTACAAATATTTGTGGGCAGTGAAAGGTATTTTCGTCTTGTATTGTTGTAGTCTGGCATAGCGCAAACAACTCGACAGCGGCACGGACCCCAGACAAGATACGGAGATCTGGTCATTTTTCACGGGTGAACCAAGTGTTTCATACGGCAAGGGGCGGGACTTAGTCTGCGTTTCTGGGACGCCACTACTGAGAAGAACTTGTATCGGCATATTGGGAGTTGGGACGGCTTCAGGAGAGCAGAAGGGTCTTTCAAGTGGCGGCTGCGACGCAGAACTTACGCGTGAGAGTTCCCGTGTCGTACAGTCTAGGCATTTTGTGCGGTACCAGGTACTGAGGACTCAGCGGAGATCTGAGCTGCCACGTCGAGAAGCGGGGGAGAGACGCGCCAACTGCGACATACCGTGCAGTTATTGTGAAGCTGAGTGTTCGATAGGTGTGGTGGCAAAGTTAACATCCTGTATAGGCTCAGTGGTGAACCAAAGAAGCTGGGTGCTGAGCGACCACCAGCCTAGGGTATATATATATATATATATATAAAAGACTCGTAACTGTTTTGCTCTTGAGTTCCGTCGAACCTGAAACTGTCTGGCAGAGAGACCTGCATAAACAAGAGTTTTCTCAGTAGTGTTCCTTTTATTTAAAATCCACATTTGTTAAACTGTAGTAATATCCATGTATAAATGAGAAGTTTATTTTAAAAATCTTTTATTAAGTTGTCATTGTGTTTTCTCTATGACTATTTGTTTGTTAATAAATGATAAATGGTGAAATATCAAAATGAGTTTTTTTATAATTTTCTAGGTTCTCCTTACTAATTACTACCAATTAGTCGAAGGTAGATAGCCCGCCAACTTCAACACATGGCCCAAGCGTTGTTTCTCGCGATAGTGCTATCACCTAGCATATTATTACTGTTTGATAAACTGCTCTCAAATTACACTCTTCTGCGCAACCGATGTTAATGTTAAATCAAATCCACCAATATTTTCATTTATCTGCACAATTTATTGAACACTTTAAATACTCATACAACACAATACATAGTCGTCACTGTCCGGTTAATACATTCCATCGTGGTCTCGCCGCGCCATCTTAACACCTTGTTTCTTTCTCGACCAACAGTACAGTAGTGCCAACTACAAAAAGTTACATTACTACAAAAGACTTAAAATTACCCAATTATCTATACATACTACTGATGATGTGAAAGTCTATTATTTGCTAATCTGTTTACAATTTCAGCAATGATTTGTGAGTGGGAGCTCACAAAGTGCAAGAAAATAACCCATCACGATTATAAATCCAAAAATCATAAGTAATTAAATTTGAAAACTAATAAGTAACTTTCTCCAACCTAACTTGTTCTTTTTTTTATAAATCATTTTTTATTAAATATTTCAGAACCAACTTTTTGCATCCAGCACGCACAGTTGTGCAACTAATTAGAATAAAATCTCGCTTAATAATACAAAGAAATGACTCTCGTCATTATCTCGACGGGCTTATGACAATGAACGGAGCAGATTTTGAATCACCTAAATAATTTTCTCGATGTTCGGGATTGAGTAATTGTCCATTCATTATATTTTTTAACGGAGACCTAATTAATCGGATTGTGGCTTAATATAGTCCAGGATTAATTCCAGCTGTTGATTGTTAATATTTAGTGATATCCTCTAGTAGTAAATCCTAAAAACACTTCTTGCTACTACATCTGACCGTTACAAGACTGTATTTCTTCTGTGTGTAGCGTTATATCTCATAACATGGTTTCCGTTAGAATTATTGCTACGAGAATTTACAGTAACTGGCTGGATAAAGTAGAAAATAAACTGGTTGTGGAAGTGGTGAGCGAGTTAGAGAGAACATTACGCGCCTGTGTGCAGAAAACGTTTGTACTAAAAGTAGCTGAGTCATTAGTATCAGTACTTAAGCGCCTTCCTGAAAGCAGCTGAGGGCAATTAATATGACTTTCACTTCTCGTAATTACCGTGATCGTTGCTGAGACAATGGTATCTCATTTCCTTTCTCTATTTTAATGTAATTAAACTCCGCGGCACTTCCGGACGTTTGACAGCACGAATTATGCAAAAATAAAGCATCTGTTTCCGAAACTGCTGGAAATTATTTTTGGTTCTATGAATATTGCATGTAGAATGAAGTTTTAAAATAAATTCTTTGGGCAAGGTCTGTTGTTGCTTCACATTAGTCCAGAATCGACATTGACAATCATCAATACTAATAAAAGTGTAAGCTTGGTCACTGTGTCATCGTTACCGATAAGCTGACCTCACGCCCACTGACTTCGATGGCGGCCTACAACGACCAGAGATGTTACTGCCAGCTCGAGTTTTTGAGCTGAATTTAATAACAGTACTATTTAGGTAAGCATCCGCAGAAAGGAAAGTATGCATTGAGTTTAAATTAACATATTAATTATCAGTTGTTTTTTATTTATTTATGTTAGTTCAAGATGTAGATGTTTTTGTAAAATTATTTGTCCTTGGATATGTAAGATAAAACCTTCAATTTTCGAGCAGCAGCGTTAGTGGAAGTTTTGATTAGATTGAAATCTCGAATGGGAGCGTTCATAAAATACGTGTCTCTATTTGGCCTTCCTTTAACTCCCCCACCTAGCTAGAAGTAGCTTTTGCCTCAACACATCCCCTCCCGGCGTGAGTCACGTAGCTTCTTCCCCTATTAATTCCAGAGTAGATATTGTTCTGTTTTCTCTTAAGAGATTACCGTTAATGCTATTGCGTATATAATGAACACAACTGATATTTGCGT
The DNA here is from genome assembly GCA_031002005.1 of Vandiemenella viatica. Taxonomy (NCBI): domain Eukaryota; kingdom Metazoa; phylum Arthropoda; class Insecta; order Orthoptera; family Morabidae; genus Vandiemenella; species Vandiemenella viatica. The sequence continues at coordinate 225,066,319 of JARYHS010009186.1, read as the reverse complement.
TATGTAGATTTCTATAATTATAAATCTTTTGATTGAAATGTTGACACTAATGACTCCTGCAAATGACCAATTATTGGGGAAAATTTCTTTCTCGGATACAGTTAGCGAAACTTTTCTTTTTGAGGTGTTACTAAAAACATTATCCTAATCACAGTCATCATTGTTCATTAATTAATAAAATAAAACAATTATACCTACCGCGATTTTTTTGATCCATATCTGTAACCTTTTTATTTTTCCAGTGAATGATTTTTTGATTTGTTTAAAAGATTTCTTTAACTCATTGGATAGTGAGAACTCGTTGTAAAAACACTTTAGATAGGCCTTATTAATTTTATTGTACATCGCTATTTCACTCCACACTTTGAACTTGAAAGTTGTCCTGAAATTTACTTGACAGAACAAAATCAGAATTATTTTATCAACGGTCAGTGTGGCGTTCCTAATCAAAACATTTTTATTTCAAACCATCAAAACAATATGAACTGTCACTGCCTTGGAAAATGTCGGGTGACATCTTTAAACGAATTTGAGTCTGCGTACTGCATGTCTAATATTTTCGAATCGTAATGCGCAGTCGCGTGTCGCTTAGCTCAAATACGCCGGCCGCTTGTAACCCAACGTTGTAGCTTCAAGTCACACCCATGTGCAGCACTGTTAGTATACAGGATATCTAAGTTACATACGGAGATCATTAAATGACGGAAATAAAAATCCACAAGCAATAGTGTGTAGTGCACCTAATTTAAACTGTGAGAAATAATATTAATGAAAACTTACGTGGCTTGCCTCGGAACCGCCGCCCCCCCCCCCCTTTCCCTACGTAGCCCAGCGTAGCTTTCCATCCGACCCCTCTCTCCCCCTCCCATCCCTACCCACGTAGTTTATGGACGCTCCCTAACTCTGGGTCAGAATGAAAGCTGACGTTATAGCAGAGGGCACGAATATATATATATATATTTTTAATAATTTAAGTTGTTTTCTTGAGCGCCATGTTACCGAAAATGATACTCCATCCGGGCGAAAGTAATTCCATACTTATCGCCGTCTATGCGTCCTGGACCAGTTAAAACTAATATTACGCGACATAACATAAGTTGTTAAGATTTGTTTTGCTTTACTCTTACTGGCACAATATTACTGAAGTATTATTTCAGACTCATGTAAGTAGTCCCAACTGTATCTCGGTGTAAAGTACAATGGAAATACGTACAATATTACAACATCAGGGTCATGAGCGATATTGAATAACAATTGGTTTTAGTTAAGCAAATGGGAACAAATGATTTGTCCAAACGCTCCGTTCAAGCAGTCATTTTTAACGGGTTTAGAAGCTAGTCTTATAATAAAGAAAACAAGCAATTCATTTCCGATGAACGAAGTTTGAGGATGTGCTGCAGCTGAAAAAAGTCAATAGCTGTCTATAAATAAACGGTCTTGACCTTTAAGCTAAAAAGCGAGACATTTAGACACGGCAGCTTCCATTCAACAGAAAATGCTCCTAAAAAGCAACAACAGTTACCAAGAATGTTAATTTTTTTTGTGGTGAATGGATGGGAATAGAACTTTTTCCTTATTAACTTCAACTTCTACATCTAATCTTCATCCATACTCTGCAATTCACAAATATTGTTTTAGGCAGAGGATACTTTGCACCAAAACTAACTCGACGCATTCCAATCTAAAACATCCCGAGGTAAGAAAGAATACACATTGTAATAGGTACAATTCGGGGGCTCGTTGGTGAGAATACTGTATAAGTTGCCTAAAAAGGGGGGGGATTTATGATTAAATCCTGAAAAATGAAAAACACATATATAATAATGATGCTATAAGGGGATCTAAAGGGTTTACTAACTAGAACCATGAATTTCAGACACAAAATATAACCTCATTTATTGAGTCTTATGGCCTTACAAGGTCGGGTAGTAATTAACGTTACGTTAAACACAATTAGATCAGCAAAAACAAGCAATACCCGACGTTTACAATTCGCCGGAGTAAGCAAACAAAACTGAATGAAATATCTCAAACAAGTAATAAAAACAGCAAAGTTAACATTGAAATAACGTGGCAACACAGGCCATCAAATGGAGGCTAACATTTTACTGTACAAAGGAAAATCCCAGGGGGCGCCGTATAAAGTGAATGAAAAGCATCAGAATTGAATTAACAAACAGCAAGATGCTTAAGAAAAAATTGAATCGAAATATAAAATCAGCTAGCTGAATTTAAGTGACGGGAGCAGAGTCTTAACCCAGGCGTCGCTTAAGGGCTCACAAGTCTGTTAAAATCCACTGAATAGTGACCGTCGTTTCTGGTACATTACCATAGAATCATCGCCGTGATGGTGAGCGACAAACACAATGCCACTGCAGCAATGGAAGCTCAATAAGCGGCTACGACCGCGTTATTAGCATAACTTCCAAATAATGGCAAGCATGCCACTCAACATCTCGCTTTCCCAAAGCAAGAAATGATCAACCACAACGATCATCAGAGAGCGTGCCGGCTGACACGTCTGTTCACCAGCTCGTCTTGGACCCAAGTGAAGTCTAAGATGGCTCCTTCTTCTTCCTCCGCTAGTTGCACTCCACATGTAAAAGAACTCCACGGAATTAGTATTGTAGACCCCAATAAATGTTCATGATTGGCTATCTACACATTTCCGTCGTCACGTGTTTAATATCACGCGTCGCATTCGCCGTCTCCTTCGCGCGTTTCCTACGTGGCCTTCGGGGTAGCGGCAAGGTGGGGTAGGTCGTTGTCCGAATTCGAACGGGACTCAAGCCGGGCTGGCCCGGCGCCACCAAGTCGCCTCGCCTGCTCCATTGTTCCGCCCTCAACCGCCGAAATGGCAGTTCCTAGTCTTCGATATTCAACCGTTCTGAGCCATGCGTTTACAGAAAAATTGATTTACAATAAACTATACCTTTGGCCGCCCTGGTTTAAACATACATTCAACCTATTCAGACAACCCTCATTATTTACAATTTATTTACACGTTGCAAGATTAAACAATTAATAAACTTGAATATAATAAAAGAGAAAAATTATGAATATAATTAAATTATAATTAATTATATTCATTGTGGGTGACGCTGTCACACCACAACATAAGCATAAGTTCCAAATCTCATTTCCCTAATCTTATATTTCCAGTCATTGCGATCGAAATAGGTTGGTGCACCAAGTATTCCATTGCACACGTAAATGAAGAAGAATTTCGCATATTAGCCAACAAATTCAGACAAAACCGACTTCGCCTGTCTGCCAGACAATCTCAGCCCAATATATGTATCAATACTGTGACGCTTTCGTGAGTACTGTAGCAAGCAGTCATGAATGAGTGGCTCTCCTCTGTACTTTCCATAACGGTCAATCAATTACTTGCAATAAGGATCCAAAACTGCACCACAGTAAATTTGTCAGTTCGAGTTAAACGCTAAAAAGTGCCAAGTTATGCGTGTAAGTAAAAAAGTGACACCTGTTAGCTCTGAATATACAGTTAATGGTACTGTCCTTAGAATGGTGTATTACGCTAAATACCTAGGGGTAACAATTCGTAATAATTTGTCGTGGAATGAGCATATCGAGAATGTAATTGAGGAAGCAAATCGTATGCTCCGATTTCTAGGTCGTATTTCAAACAATTCACTCCGGAAGTTAAATCGACAAGTGACTAGTGCGTCCTAACTTAGAATATTGTATGGGGTCCCCATCAAAAGGGGTTAATGGAGGCATTAGAGAAGATCCAAAGAAGAGTCGCCCGATTCGTGACAGGTATATATAGTTGGAGGGAAAGCGTAAGTGCGATGTTGAAGGAGTTAGGTTAGGAAGATCTGGAACACCGAAGGAATATTGCTGCCAGCAACATTCATATCTAGGAATGAATGCGAAAATAAGATAATAGAAATCAGGGCCTAAGCCGATTAATTTCTATACTCATTTTTTCCACGAGCGATTAGGGAATGGAATAGAAAGGATTTACCGGGCGTGTAAACTTAAAATCCGACAGGAGTAGCCCATCCTGATCTGGGTTTTCCATATTTTCCCGGATCACTCCACGCGAAAGCTGGGATGGTTCCTCACAATAGCCCATGTGTGCCTCCTGCCATATCCCGTATATCCCTTCCAAACTATTACCCTTTCAGATAGGTGCAATGCACCCTCCCCCACACACGTTTAGTAAATCGCGGAGTAATAATAATAATGTAGGTATGAGTGTTTTATAAGCTATTTTGTTAGAAACAGCGTTGAAATTTTTCAAAATACGACCTATGAATCTTTACCTAGAATTAGGTTTACCCATGACGGAAGTTATGTGAATGTCCCATTTCATGTTGCTTTGTACTATAACGCAGAAATACTACACATAATCAACCGGGTCGACAACTGATCTGTTTACTTTGTACTCTTGAGCAAACGGATTCTTTTTGTTAATTATGCTTTGCATGTCTTCAGCAGCAGTTTCACAGAAAAAACGTTCCAATAATTCTTCTAGTCCGTAATACACACCAAACACTCATACGTTGGTGATGCATTTGTTTCTCATGAATCATTCATGGATTTTATAATTTTTTCCCCCATGTTTGTATGTTTGTTTTCTTTCGTCTGTAATTCAAGTGGCCTCTCATTACATTATGAGCTAGAAAGTTATTCTCAGTCGGAAGCGCGTTATTCCGATATACCACATAACTGGATACCCCTATTTGAATCAATCAACAGAATGATAATTAGCTATAATATGAAAATACAGCTCTTTGAACTCCCGTTGTTTCAGAGCTCTGTATTAATATTAGTTAATTGCATCGGTAGCCAAATATTCATACGCAATCGAAGTTATAAGCGCAATTCTGTTAAATATCTGTTGTACACTTTAATTAAGCAATATGCAACAGTTGTTTCACTGCCAGTAATCATACATATTATTTCTAAAAGATTTTTTTTTGTCACAAACCATAATGTCTGTTCATTCCTAACCGAAATTAATAAATGACGTATCGTTTTAAAAATTAAGGTATCCGCTTTCGTCACATCATATTTTAAGAAAGTAGTTTTTCAAAATTCCATCTTTAAAGGGCAAAAATGTTAATATTTCTAAAATGCGTTTTTTTGTGTCATGAGCTATTTATCTCCCTGGATATCTAACCGAATTCAATAAATGAAGTATCATTTTAATGATTAGGGTCTCCGCTTTGGTAACATCTTATTTTATGTATAGACTTTTTTGGAATTCGACGCCTAAAGGGCAAAAGTATAATTATTTTCATAACGAATTTTTTTTCACGAGCCATTTATTTTCCTTGATATCCAACGGAAATAGAGAGAAAGGTACCATTTAAAAGATTGAGGTCTCCAATTAGGCATCATTGAATTTTTCGGAATTTGACCACTGAAGGACAAAAGTAATAATTGTGAAAGTCGCGCGTATGAGATAGGTCAGAGCCTAGCCGCTAGATAGCAGCGGCACGTATTAATAAACTGCTTCAAGGCGTCGACTTGTGTTACGTAGCTATTACACTAAACAAATAAACACTTGCTACAAACGAGACGGTTTTTCTTTCATCCTATTACAAACCACCATACTTACTATTCAACGTTCTCGAAAAATTGTCGTACGGGTCATCTAGTATACATTTCTTTTACTTTGTGTATCTACTGTGAATTCATACCCAATAGCTAGAAAACATACTGGTGAAACCGTTAGAACAGTTGAATTTAAGTCATGAAACAGATTTCTCAGTGGCGATAATGCGAGGATAAAATTGTAGTTCGAGTCCGTCTTCGACCGTGTGTCACTGAAGGTACTATGACTTCGATACATTGAGGGATGTGCTTATACGACTTAGAAAATTATTTGGTTTCATCCCAATTTTAACACAGGGTAGTTCAGTTTCCAGTATCTTAAAGTTTGAGCTATTAACTGTTCCGAAAACATACTTTTCAGTCTGTTAATACGAAAAACTGAAGCTCCAAAAGTAACGTGATATCTCGTATTGTCGTGTGGGGCCCCCATTCAACCGGCGAAGTGCAACAGCCGGACGAAGCATTGACTCAACACATCGTCGGAAGTCTACAGGTGAAATATTCAGGCATACTTCTTCTACAGATGTCTATAATTCCGAAAGCGTTGCCAGTGAACGGCGTTGTCCATGATCTCATCATTCGATCATGCACCAGATAAATTCGAATGGATTCATATCAGACGACCTAGCTGGCCAAATCACTCGCTCGAACTGTCCAGAATATAGTGGATGATTTTGGCCCGGTGACTGGCGCATTGAGTCTTGGAAAATTCTTGGCGACCTGGGTTCGTGGCATCGTGGGGTCTGCGCCACACTCTAACCTTACCATCCACTCTCGCGAAGTGGAATAGTGACTCATTTCACCATTCAACCTTTTTTCAGTCATCTAGGGACCAACAGACATGCCCACGGACAAAGGGAGGAGCCGATGGCGGTTTGTTATCTGTGACACTCGCGTCTGCCTTTCCTGCAATATCGCCTCCAAATTTCCCTGCGCTGGCCTCACAGTACGTCTGTCGTACGTTTTAAGGTGGGTTCCCTCGGCCCGTGGTCTAGGAGGTCGCGCCACATCAGCAGAAGTGTACGGATCAGCACGGGTCACAGGTCAGCCTTCACCGCCTCTCCATCACCTTGCCTAGTGTCGTTTCAGCTACCTGGGCCTTTGATCTCTACCGACTGGGCGACGGATAGAGGCGCGTCATCCCTGCAAACACAGACGGGAAGTTTCCCACGGCCCGCTTCTTGGCAGCTGGATCGGCCCGGCCGGCAAATGCGCGGGTCGTGGGAACGCACCTTTGCATTATGTGTTGTTGCTCTTGACGCAGTGTCGCCTGTCTGACACCTCGCCGCAGCCGTCGCTGGTGTCGGTCATTAAGTAGACGTGGCCGGCCACTGCGTTGTCCATGGCGGGAAGTAACGTCGGAAATGGGAACTTACCAATTCATGGTGCACTCTTGACGCTGCGGATCGATGAACGTTGAATTCACGAACGAAATCCGAAACGGAATATCCTGTGCGTCTAGCGTCATATGAATTTCCGCGTTCGAAGTACAGTACAGCGTCGATAATCCGAAGTAATTGGTACCGAGGGTGATTCGGATTATTGATTTGTTCGGACTATCGGTTTTTCAGAATTTTTACTTGTATAATTTCGGTTTATATAGTTTTTCATTTGCTTTTAAAATTACATTAGGTACTTAATAATTTTCCATAGCTACCCCAAGCAAAATAATCTCTTATTTTCTTCTGATTCATTTTGGAGGCACTTATGCTTCCCTCTGTATGAATTGTTGTCGCGTCGTGGTTACTACAAACATTCAGCATCAAAGCCAGTGTGCGGTTGGTCACGCGGATAATGCGGCGATAATACATCAACAAACGTAAGGTGTAAAATTCATTGTATCTTTTTTTTTTTTTTTTTTTTAATGGCATTCGGCTACTGAGGCCACACAGCCAGCTCAATGTGATTCTGATTCTTTCAGTGTATTAGTTTCTCCAGTGTACATATTTTCAAGTGTAATCACAAGGACACTACTACAACACAAACACCACATTCACATACACAACACTTTAACACCCATGTCCGCGGCCGGACTCGAACCAGCGACCATCGGCGCGTGGCGCTAGCACTCTAGCCCCTACGCTACCGAGCATTGTACCTTATTCAATGTTAGTGGAATTTCCGAACAAAACAAGTGCAAAGGTGTACTGCACTGTAACGGAAACAAAGTTGACGGTTTTTTTTTTTTTTATTATTATTATTTTTTATTGGCATCTGGTTTCCAAGACCATGCAGCCAGCACAAATACATATAGTTATTACAATGAGTTACATGCCTTGTTGAATTACATCTACCACCATCTTTCATGATTTATAAATGTACATCTAGGTACCAAGTTTAGTTTACATGTTTAAAGTTATTACAAAAATTCCTATTACAAACAGTGGAACTTACAACACAAATATTTACATTGTAAACGTTTTGGGGTAGTACAAATTTGCTCTTTGCATTAGCAGAACCATGTTTATCACACCTTATAAGCTGTTGAAGCTAACAGATCTCATGTCACACTGTCCTTCATACTGGTCTCTGCCTACACATCTACATTTTTTTATTTTTATTGGCATCTGGTTTCCAAGACCATGCAGCCAGCACAAATACATATAGTTATTAAATGAGTTATACGCCTTGTTGAATTACATCTACCACCATCTTTCATGATTTATAAACATACATCTGGGTACCAAGTTTAGTTTACATGTTTAAAGTTATTACAAAAATTCCTATTACAAACAGTGAAACTTACAACACAAATATTTACATTGTAAACATTTTGGGGTAGTACAAATTTGCTCTTTGCATTAGCAGAACCATGTTTATCACACCTAATAAGCTGTTGAAGCTAACAGATCTCATGTCACACTGTCCTTCATACTGGTCTCTGCCTACACATCTACTTTTTTTTATCTTTATTGGCATCTGGTTTCAAGACCATGCAGCCAGCACAAATACATATAGTTATTACAATGAGTTACACGCCTTGTTGAATTACATCTGCCACCATATTTCATGATTTATAAACTTACATCTGGGTACCAAGTTTAGTTTACATGTTTAAAGTTATTACAAAAATTCCTATTACAACCAGTGAAACTTGCAACACAAATATTTACATTGTAAACATTTTGGGGTAGTACAAATTTGCTCTTTGCATTAGCAGAACCATGTTTATCACACCTTATAAGCTGTTGAAGCTAACAGATCTCATGTCACACTGTCCTTCATACTGGTCTCTGCCTACACCTCTACAAATCACATTTAGAGTACTCCTTTATGATTTTGGACATGGGGTTAGGATGTTTAGATCTCACACGTATGCCGTGAATTCTGCATAGCAGACATCTCAGAGAAGTATTTTGCTGTTTAGACAGACAGTCTACTGGTCACCGTCCCTTAGGATCGGGCGGATTTATATTTTTATGTTGTTACTCACTATAAACGTCACAATGGCCTTGTACACTCTTCGGTCCTCCGTGCCCAAAATGTTCAAGGTGTTTGTCGGGAGGCTAACACCTAGCTGTTGCAGATCTTCCAACAGTCTGGTGGACTGCTGCCAGTGCCTTTTGCATGCAAATAACATATGATTTATATCCCCCTCGCTCGTCTCATCACAGCCGCAAAGAGGAGATGCTATTAGGTTTAGTCTATATAGATGTTTTCGGAAGCTACCGTGGTTGAATTTTATCCTAGCTATAATGCTCATGGTTTTTTTTGTTACGTACCATGTTGGTACCACTGTTTGGATGGGATCGTTGGGTGTAGGTATCCGTAGTGTTTTGCCTTTGTTTTCTATGGATTTTCTCCATATATTGTTCCATTTATCTCTAGTGTTGCGTCTGATTGTGGATATGATGTCTGTAGCTGGTGCCAGGGGGTGGTTTCTTCCTGATTTTGTTGCTGTTTTGGCTGCTGTATCTGCCAGTTCATTTCCTGGTATACCTGTGTGTGCTTTGATCCAGATCAGGTATACCTGTTTTTGGGCGCTCTGTAGGTGCTGTATCTGTTCCATGATTTTGTAGCCTAGTATATTTCTCCCGTTGCCAGCATGTAGATTGTTAAGTGATTCGATTGCGCTTCTTGAGTCAGACCAGATGATAATCTTCGTTTGCGGTGTATCTTGCGCATATTGTACTGCCTTTAGGATGGCTGTCATTTCTGCGGTGTATACAGTGGCTTCTTTCGGAAGTTTATACATGCCAACATTTGAGGTTTGTGTTACTACATATGCACACCCCACGCCCTCTTCAGTCTTGGAGCCGTCCATGTATATGTGACATATATCATTGTCTGCATCCGTGTGGTCGGCTATCAAGGCTCTATTCTGCTCTGAGTTTTCCCCAAATGGTATATTCATTTCATTATTGGGTTTCATGGTGGTTGTATCGTAGTTAACTTGGAAGCACGGGAGTTTCGATAGGGTATATATCATGTTTTGATATTGTTTTACTTCAGAGTACGCTGTTGCTAGCAGAGGTGTCCGGTGGTTGACGGTTCTGTGAAATAGTGCACAATTAGTTAAAAAAATTAGTCAAACAGTTGTTCGGTTAACTGGCCTTCGTATTTTCGTTGCTCTAGTGTGTGTTAATTCACGTCGTGTGGCCATAATAATGACAGAAAAACTTTCAATCAACGCACGAACGTACAAATGAAAGCTCGCCCCGACATTGTACGGCACATCCTGGAAACTATCGTCCCATATCTATAACATCTGCTTGTTGTAGAGTTATGGAGAATATTATGTACTTGAACATTATTAATTTTCTAGATGATGATAATTTGCTTACAACAAATCAACACGGATTTCGGAAGAAAGGATCATGTGAAACACAGCTGGCCCTATCTACACATGACGTAATGAAAGTTATTGATGCAGGTTCACAAGTAGATACGATTTTTTTAGATTTTCAGAAAGCCTTTGACTCTGTGCCACACAACCGCCTTTTAGCGAAGCTTTGTGAATGGATAAAGGATTTTCTAACTGGTCGGTCGCAGTATGTCGTCGTTGAAGGAGAAAGTTCTTCTAATCTAGATGTTACATCGGGTGTACCTCAAGGAAGTGTAATAGGACCACTTCTTTCTTAATTTTTATAAACGATCTCGGAGACAAAGTGAAAAACCATTTTACATTGTTTGTTAATGATGCGGTTATTTATAGGGAAGTAAGGTATTTGGCCGATTGCTTAGAAATTCAGCGTGATCTGGATATTATTTTGGCATGGTGCGCTGAGTGGCAACTTACGCTAAATTGGGATTGGAATAAATTACAAAAAGAAAAGATAAATAATCTACCAGAAACACTGAAAGAATTTAAAGTTCAAATTAGTAGAGTACAAAAAAAGCTGGGAAGAATAAAGGAGAAAGATGAATGTGAAGGGAGTGTGCGCTCCATCGCAATTAGATCAAATTAAATAGTATACCGCCATCTGGATATTTTCATCTTCCTGTTCCATGACTTCTGCCATTTCGGGCGTATTACTGCAATCGTATAACCATTAGTCAGCTGAATCTGCGAATATAATATTTAACACTTTAGCAGGAGTCATGTTAATTAAAATATTCCACTCAGTTTTGTGGGATTCGCGCTGCTTTGAGCGATGGTTTACTTCCAACGTTTCGGCGTCCAACTTGTGGCCTTCATCAGGGCTGTTTAGTACGAAAAATAAGGGAATCCATAGAAATTTTCAAACAGCCCAAAACTTTCAATAAATATGGCGGCTATGGGTTAAGTGAAATGTGGAAATGCCCACTCAGGGACAATCGCAATCCAAAATCTACAACGACAACAACATCTCTGAAACATCTGACACGCGCTGCTGGTAACCAAAATAAGAAGACGATAAATGACGGAGTGGTGTGACAACCGTCAGAAGTGATACATCACTTCTGAGCAGTCCTAATGAATGCCTCAGGTTGGGTACCGAAACATGGAAGTAAAACATCGCTCAAAGCAGCGCGAATCGTGCTAAAGTATGTGGAATAATTTGCTGTCGCTTTAGGAAAATTAAAAGCTTCTACATTGTTGTTCAGATTGCAAACCAATCTTACAGCTACGTACGAGGGTGTCAAGCCTGGTCCTCCTGGACGTAGGAAAACTCTCTTTTTTTGTACCTCTTCGACGTTGTGGTCATTAAAGGCGTAAGAGAAATGGGGACACCAAGAACTAGAAGGAATTCGGCCATAGCCTATCCAAGGAACGTGATTTCGTGAAATCATGGGAAACCGAAATCTGGATGACCCGACGGGGATTTATTGGCGCTAATGACCACGACGTCAACGCACCCTTAAACAAAAAAAACAACAAAAAAACAATTTGAACCAGCGTTCTTCCGGATACTAGGTTCACTTGGTACTTCGAATGAGGTTTTGATGTTATGGGTTGGTATGTTGATTACCGTAATTTGCAGTACTCTTCGTGGGGATGAAATATGGTATTGCATGCTCTAGTATGTGTACAGCTGGTACCCAAATTGTGGAGAAACCACTGTCAATAGTGTCGTATTACTCGCTTATACCTGGTACAAAATGAGACAGGTTTTGGAGCTATATTATGTGTTCGATGTACTAATAAAGTTTGTAATACTAGACTTTACATTTGATTCTGCGAAGAGCTCATGCACTTTCTGGATGAATGACTTTTTGGACTGCATTGTTCACTCACACTAATATATATTTTGGAAGGATATGTGAAGTACTGTTTTTACGTTGTGTGCTTAGCGTATTTCATTTGGCTGTCGGAAGTGCGCTGGACGATCGTATCTTGCAGCAAAAACATTATTCCAGTGAGATAACAAATTGAACACGTGGAAACTGAGTTACTCTTTTTGTTGGCGTTAATCGCGTTGAAACGGCTAGTGTGTATGTACATCAGTTTTTGTGCCCGTGTTTCATCGATCCTGATGTAACGGAAGAGCTGGGAAAGCAGCACAACCAGTTGCCACATTGTCATGTCTACAGGCCTGGGTTAATGCGTAGCGGTCAGTTGCCTAATTCTTTTCAAGAAATGTCAAAGACAGCCTTACAAAATTTACAGATTTGAGGATGTTTATTATGTTGCAACGTTATTAACTTCTGAGAAAATCTACAGAAATATACCACAAAAAAAGTGAAAGAACATAATAAAAATGAAGTGCACATTAATACTGTGTTACACATCTGTAAAAAGTTGAACTTTCTCCCTTCTTCACTGAATCAAACAAAAAATCATATCAATTGGGATAAGAATAGTACTCGAATACTTGATTTTAGGCCGGAAACTGGTTATTGAAACGATTCGTAAGCTGATTATCATCGTCAATTTGCTATATAAATTAATCCAACAAAATAGCAACGAATAATGTAATTGTTAAATGCAGCATATATTTTTATTTTTATTATAACTAATTCAGCGGAGTTTTTATCATAGCCTTTTGTATTTAAAAAGTGAATCTGCTATAAAAATATTATTATTGGAATAAAAATCACTTGAGTTTCAAGGAATATATTTTAAAAATTTCCTCTGCAATGGTAGTGGTTACCTGAATATAATAAACTAGGTAAGATGGTAAAATAAATATGTGATTATGAAGTTTAAATACTTCTTTAAGGTTGTGATTACATGCTGATTTAAGCAGTGCATCACTTCAAGAGAGACTGTAACTTACAAAACACAGGTTTTATATTCAATGTAACAGACATTCACTGTGCTCATAAGATAGATACCGTCAATATGGAGACCAGACTATTCTATTAGCCTTTCGTTCTGAGTTACACTGCTTCAAATCGGTCTCATTGGATCATGGCTTATCCTTGATTCTAGGAATTACTTCCGATAATGGAAACTTAATATCAAAGTTACGACTGCTATTATCTTCTAATTAAAACTTTTTGAATACTGACAATAAGAACCTAATAAATGTTGCGTGATGTTGTGAAGGAGACATAGTTCCACATAATATGTTCTGACTAAAGAAAAAAATATGGATATTAGCGTGATTCGTGGACACTTGCCATTTTGAAACACACACATAAATCAGTTGATCACAGAAACAGTTTTGTTTTCATTTATGGTATCGATTGTATTGTGATGTAACAGGAGTAAATTATGGCCTACAATTTTTCCATCTTGTTAAGCACTAGAGTCGTTTTCGGATAAGTAACTCCTGTTGAAAGCCGGCCTCGGTAGCGTAGGGGCTAGAGTGCTGGCTCCGCGTGCCGAACCCCGCCGGTTCGAATCCGGCCGCGGGCATGGATGTTTAAGTGTTGTGTGTGTCTGTGTGAATGTCCTGTCCGTACTGTGGCGTCCATACATTGGAAAATACAATATATACTGGATGATGATTTATACAATGAATACTACAAAAATTACATTGAGCTGGCTGTATGGCCTTCGTTGCCAAATGCCATTATAAAAAAAAAAAAAAAAAAAAAAAAAAAAAAAACTCCTGTTGAATGAGTGAACTGGAGAAGAGGCTGGTCCGTCTCATGTTGTTATTGACATATATGTGCCAAAAGAGACATAGAACAAGGTTGTACTATGTTCAGAACATAACCTTAAAATGGACTCTGCTTTTCTAAGTATTTTCTGTTGGTTGGTTTATTCTTTCAACAAGCTACGGTTGGATCGACTGAAACAATAACGTCATAGAAAGAAAATAAGGCAGAAGTATTTCCATCCAATATCATGATTGAGGGAATATACCTGAATTGTTTGTAACATCCCGTTACCGCCTGAGACCGGCCATTTTATGAAATTTTGTTTTAAGGTTATGTGTAGCAAGATGGGAGTTGATTAATAGTGGATTTGTATATTTTTAGTGAAATTGTGTATATTCATCATGTAAATGGACATTGTTTAATGGAGTGAAAGAATATAAATGATATATAATACGATCAAGGACAGTATTATTTATGAAACATTAATTAAAAGTTTGTAATTGTAAGTGTTGATGTGAGGCACGACGTTTGGAGGACAATTCTCAACGGTTTGGACAGTTTATGTTGACAATTGTGTGTGTAAAAGCATTAACTTTCATTTTAAGGGATTTTACAATGTTTTTGAGTGATTTTTATTCAAGCTGTGATTTTTTTTGTATGAATTTGATTGTCAAAGTATTGTTAGAGTTCGAGAAACGTATGTCGGCACTGTTTATTACTTACTTGGTGTTTCTGTAGCGCTTATTTCAACGCGCGGAAGTGGCGCGCAGAGTTAGTTGTCAGAAGTTTTGTTTTTAGTCGTCAAGCAATCATCTGTGAGTATAACCGCTGGACCATTAGTATATTTTTGCTTTATCCTTGGAGAAGTATCGTACCTTATCCGCGTTATTATTATGGAGTTAATGTAGAAATAAATATGAACTGAAAAGTGATTCGTCGGTGTTGTCATTTCATGGAACTATTTAATTCATTCAAAAAAGTAGTTATTTAACCTTTGGGGGAATAAAATCCTCTGGTTACCAACGACAGTGAACTGTGAATTGGAGGACGAAATAATTAAAGATGATCATCATTAATTGAGGACGGGATGAATTAGTTAATTAACGACGAGTTTAACATGTTCCTTGACTGAACATGAAAAGAAAATGGATCCATATAGCATGAGAGTTGTAACCTTTGAATGGAACATTTATCCTGGTAGTTCATTCTCGTCACAGTCTACCAGAATGAAAGATTTCATTTTGAAATAATTTATTCGAAGTCCAACGTAACGTAAAGACCGAACGAGGTGCGTGAGTGGTTAACGTTCTGGCCTCGCATTCGGGAGGACGGCGGTTCGAAACCCCGTCCGAGCATCCCGATTTGGGTTTTCCATGGTTTCAAATCACTCCAGGCGAGATGGTTCCTTCAAAAGGCCATGGCTGAATTCCTTCCCGTTAATTGTCCACAGTCCCATCCCGCCTCTAATGACCTCGATGTCGACGAATGCAAAGCCACAAGTAAAAAAAACGTAAAGATCTAAGATATTTTGAATTCAATGGCAAACACAAATATTCGTAAATTTTGGAATGAAATCAATAATCATACAAAAATCCTATATTGACTAAATCAAAGTATTTGTATTGAGACTAAATATGATGTTGAGTAATTATCTAAATATTTTAGAAATAACGCAGAAGGAATTATTTCATCACTTACGCTTCTTTTGTTAGTTTTTGATGTTAATAAAAAACGAATAAGGAACAAGTCCTGCTGCAGTTGCAATTAATTTACGTTAGTCTGCGTTTGGTTTTAAATTGTGAAGAAAATTTTATCACTTTTAATCAACAGTTTTTCCTTAAGGAAATCAGATTACTATTTGATGTAATGTAAAATTTCGCTTCTTTTCAGATCTGTGGATAACCTTTACCCTGTTTTTATTTAGAATTTATTGCCTGGATAGCAAGTGAATTGATATTTTCTCCCCTGCTGATAAAAGCTACATTTGATCGAAATCATTGACTTGTCGTGAGGCGTTTTGAACTAAGAAGCCAATGTCATTGACCATCTCACATAACACTGTGCATTCTGAAACAACTACTTCTGATATTAGGAGTGACCATAGACTGAGACGATTTTTATAAAATACTATTTTTCTTTTTTTTCTTTCCGTCATAAAACCCAGAAAAGGTTATTTAGTTGTTAATTTTTGTAGCGCTTTTTGTCTGAAAAAAAAATCTATGGCTTGAAAATTTAATCTCAGATCGTTGCCTACTAAAAGAATTGCCTAGCGTACCGACTATAAACCACAAAATTATTTTGTACAAAAAACATCGACAGTTAAGGGATGAACCAAGAAACAGAATTTATTACAAGATATAAAATGGGAAGAACGACCTACCGTCATTATTTTAATCAATATCAAAATGGGATATAATAATTAATGGTATATCATATCTTTAAATGAGCAGTTCTTGTTTATGTGTATATATATTTGGTGTCTCAGAAACGGCTTTAACGATTTGGATGAAATTTCATATCTAGATAACGTTTTGCTTTTTAAGTTTATCTAAAGAGGTGTACCCTGCAAAAACGCGATTTTACAAAATACGAAATTTTTTGTGTATTTGGTATTTCTGAAACGGCTCTAACTCCATCTCGTAAACGTTTCGGGTACCAGAAAGCCCACTGGTAGTTAGTTTCTCTTTGTTTACAACAAGGAACTCTTATATCTTTAGGCGAACAGTTCTTTTATAGTAGCTGACCCATGCAAATATTTCGCAAAATATCATGGTCAGTTACCGAGTGGTAAAATAATAATGTGGAAATAAGTGAATGCAAGTATATTTATTGAAATTAGTAAATGCAAGCATATTTATCAATGAAATATTTTATTCTGAAGAGTGCTAAGTCCCTACTGCTAATTTTGAATTCTAATCAGCAGTAAGTAGATATCCCGCTACTTGCAACATATGGCCCTACTGTTGGTTTTTGCGGTAGCGATATCTCTTAGCGTGTTAATACTACTAGCCAACAAACTACTTTACAAGTTATACATTTTAGCGCAACGGGTATTATCGTCAAATAATTCAATCATTACACTCATTCATTTGCCAAACTTTATTTTATACTTCAAACACTCGCTGCTACAATACACTGCCAACACATTCCTATCCATACATTCTTTCTTAGTCCTCTCTCGCGATCTTAACCACTCCACTCCAACTCCGCCAACAAAAACAGTTGTATCAACCACAAACAATTAAATTACAAAAAAACTTAAAATTACCCAAATGTCTAAACAAACTACTTATGCTGTGAAGTCTGTTTAACCTATTTTATTTACAATTTTTATAACAATGATTTTGTGAGTGGGATCTCACAAGAGTAATAATAAATATCAGCCTTATTGTAAAAAGTCGTTATTATTAAATACTACATGTTCAACTGTAAAACATTTAAAAAGTATGTTTAAAAAAATAGATATTGGCTATGGCAGGTGTGCTTTTTTAAAAAACTTCTTTACTTTACATAACTTCTTTATAAACAATATTAGCAGTTATAATGTTATCGTTTTCTTTTTGACCGTATGTGTCTTTAACACAAAGATAAATATTAATTGATTCTACGAACGCGTGAAAAATCAGGTTTCGATACGAAAAGACAGGTTTTGGTAAATAAAATCCTGTGCTTTGAAGCGTCTGACCTTGTGCTTTATTAATGGCCATCGCGAAGGTTTCTTTTATTGGGAATTTTTCTTATCATTTGGAAAGCTACTGTTGGTTCAAAAGGTGTGAAGTAAGCGCGAGGTATGAGCATAGTTTTACCAGAGTGAATGAATTTAGCACTTGTGATGTACTCGTCTAAATGAATTACCAACAACCTTTAATTCCTGATTAGTACTAAGATATCTATTTAACATAATAATAAGATTTTTTTTAAAACAATTTATGAGATGGTAAACACGACGATCTCAGAAATGTCTCTAGCGATGTAAATGAAATTTCATATGTAGGTAACTTTTTGATCTTCAAGTTTGTAACACGATTTTACCAAAAAAGAGAGTAATTCTTGTATTTCATGTCTTGCAAAAGGCTCTTAGCTCATTTAGTAGAAGTAAGCCTACCGATGTTTGTTAATCTTCTATTTGGTCAGAGCAAGGAATTGTACAGTTCCAAATACCCGGAGAACCTTCAAGTAAAACGTCTAACTATAATATAACTTCGCAAAATCTTACATGTTGATTAGAAATCGAAAGATGCCGAGCAAAGATCGGTCACCCAGGTACTTTTATTTAAGAGCAGTTTGCTGGAGAGCTGTTCTTGGAACAGAGCTGTGATTTCACGACGCTGTAGGAACAGTATCGCTCAAGAATTAAAAGAAAACTTTTTCTTTACCCATCTCCCGACAAGATTGCAGTGACAGAGTAATTTGAATGCAGATTCGCAGAAACATTACTTAAAAGGCGCCGCCGACGGAGACGAATTAAGAGGGCCCGCTGGTGGGGTGGAACTGCGTAGTTCACTGTGAGTGTGGCTCAGGTATTATCCGCACTCTCCCCTTTGTCGTCTGCAGAGGTAAGTAGCAAGCGAGCAGCGACGGCGATTTTCTGCCAGGCGGCCGCTGAATAAACCCGCAATTATTTCCAGAGTTTGCCCGGCCATGGCTGGCGAGAATATCATCTGAGGCTCGAGGCAGCGAGAGCTCAGCTCTGCCTCCTTTTAGGACTGCTTCCAAAGATAATACAGCCAATTCAGGTAGCTGGAGGCTTTATTGCTGAACTGCGTAGAGACACGAAACTAACGTTAAAAACGAAGCTGCTTATTTGCAACTACTGGTGAATTTTAATTTTATTAAGTGTACGCAACGTTCACACTGCTCTTAAAGTCGTAGATGAGGAACGTTAGTGGTAATTTAAAAGAAAGGATTATGTAATTTGTCAACTCCTTTTTTATTTCTCCAAAATGAATTGTATTTTAGCTGTAATCAGTAAAATCATCTCCGTTTTCAATTTGCATCAATAATCATATATATTTCTATAGGGTGATTTTTTTTTGGTCACAAGCTATTATCTTCCTACATACCTAACCGAAATCGATAAATGAGGTATCATTTGAAAGATTAAAGTCACCGCCGTGGTCACATCATATTTTAAGAAAGGATTTTTTTGGAATTCATCCCTTATAGGACAAAATTATTATTATTTCCATAACTTTTTTTGTCACGAACTATTTATCTCACTTGATATCTAACCGAAACTAAGAAATGATGTATAATTTTATAGAATAAGATCTCCGCTTTGGTCAAATCATATTTTAAGAAAGGAATTTTTCGAAATTTGACCCTTAAGGAGCAAAAGTATCAATATTTCTACAACGCATTTTTGTGTCACGAGCCATTTATCTTATTTGATATAGGCCTATAAACGATATAGAAAAATGAAGTAATGATTAAGGTCTCCACCGTGGTCAAATCATATTTTAAGAAGATTTTTTTGAAATTCGATCCTTCAAGTATGATTACTCGTATTTCCATAGTGTTTTTTTTTTCATTTTTTTTTATTTTTTTTTTTTATTACGATCCATTTATCACATAAACACCGAATAACGCA